>BQNB010067387.1:7559-34216 GCA_026074375.1 Tanacetum coccineum | reverse complement strand
CTACGAGCTATAATAACCAGTAAAATACACGGGGCGACCGAGTCTTTTTCTAATATCTAACAGTTCCCTCGATAGAATAAAGGATTTTACTACCTTCATTGAGAAGAGCATCAAAATCTTCTTCTAAGATTTTGTCAATGACGTCAATGCTAAAACATGTATCCTCGTTAGAATAGGAGTGTTTCATCGCAGAATCGATATGAAAGATCATACGTTCAGTACAACTCCAAGATTGAGTTGTTTTTGTTTTACTCGAATTACTGCATCAACAATATGGAGAAAAGGTCTTCCTAAGATAATAGTAACTTTACTATCTTCTTCCATTTCGAGAATAACAAAATCCATAGGAAAAGTGAATTTACCAACTTTGACGAACATATTTTTGGCTATTCCAATAGGGTATTGGAATGACCGGTCGGCTAATTTTATGCTCATTTTAGTTGGTTTAAGAGTTTCGAGAGATAGTTTAGCATATACAGAATATGGCATAAGGTTAATGCTAGCACCAAGGTCGGCTAAAGCATTACATGAGAAAGTTTTGCTGAAGGTACATGGAATAAGGAAACTTCTGGGGTCTTTGAATTTAGGTGGAACTTTGTTTTGGATCATAGCTAAACTTTCATCGCTAAGGAAAGTAGATAAGATTTGTTCAAGCTTGTGTTTGTTGCTAACGAGTTCTTTGAGAAATTTGCCATAGTTTGACATTCTAGCTAAAACGTCAACAAGAGGTACATTGATTCTAACGGCTCAAATCATATCGAGGAATTCATCATATTGAGCTTCCATTTTCTCTTTTCAAAGGCGCTGAGGATATGGTATTTTTGGTTTGTAAGGTTTGTGTGTCAGAGTTTCTTTGACTGGTTTTGAGTTTGATTTTTAGGTTGAGGTGTAGATTCTTCATCTTCATCATCACTATTGAATTTAATAGGAGTTTCAGAATCATTTTGAACATTGTTTGGGTTGGTGGGTGGGTCGTAGGATTTACCACTTCGTGTAAATACAACATTTGCATGCTTGTTTTGAGATTGCGGTGGTTGGTATGGTTTAGATGAGCTACCTTTTGGGTTTGGGTTTGGTTGGTGTTACTAGGAAGAGATCCAGAAGGTCGAGCAGATTGCTTGTCAACAAATCTGTCAAACTTTGCTTCTAAATTTTGGATCGAGGCTTGATGATTTTTGGTAGTTGTTTCGAGTTTGGTTTTGAGGTCCATAAATGTTTCTTTAACAAAAGAGTTGTTCGATTGTTGAGCTTTTATAAAATTGCTTAATTGTCTTTGGATGTCGGGTTTATCATCAGAATTTGATCGATAGCTGTCTCGGTTATACTTGTTTCTTCCGCTTGAACTCTAATTATCACAATTTGAGTTAAGGTCGCGGTAATCATTGTAAAAACGTATACGTCGAAAGGTTTGCATGAATTTTGCTTCTTCTTCACGATACCTGGGTATGTCATCATCGTTACAATCAGGGTCGAGTGATTTGAACGAGATTGGATTTCTTTGTACTGAGCGTCCATTTTCATGGTCATGGCATCCATTCGTGCCATAATTTTGTCAGTATCAGAGTTGTTGCTGTCTTCATCGGCAAAAGCTACAGTTTTCTTGAGAGATGATTTAGGTTTTTGGTTTTTAGCCCAATCGAGCTTAACTAAGACTTTGTCTTCAAGAAGTTGATAAGCTTGATTTGGTGTTTTATAAAGGAAAATACCACCAGCTGCGACATTAAGAACTTCTTGGGTTGTTTCGTTAAGGCCGCGATAAAAGATTTTTATGATATTGCTTTTGGTAAGATTGTGACCATGGCAATTTATGAGCATTTCTTTCATACGGAGCCAAGCATCAGTTAGAGTCTCGTTTTCATGTTGGGAAAAGGCTCTGATTTCTCTAAGAAGTCGATCGAATAGAGATGGGGGAAAGAATTGGCTAATAAAGGCGGTTTGAAGTTCATCCCATGTTTCAATGGTTCCCTCGTTGAGTTCGTCTAGACAAGTTTTTGCTTCACCCGTGAGTGATAGGGGAAACATCATTAGGTAGACGGCTCCATTTTTGGTGTCTTTATATTTAAACATGTCACATATACCAAGAAATTCGTGAATGTGTTTGTGTGGATCAGTTTTAATTCAACCATCAAATTGGTTTCCTTTAACGAGAGTCAAGTGGTCACCTTTAATGACGAATTTGTTTGCGGTTTCAGGAAGGGTGATTGCAGAACCAGGAGTCGGAGTGACAACACGGTCGACAACCCACATAGGTTCATCATCCATTAGGTTGTAATTTTCAAGAATAATCCGAAAGTGACAGAAATAGTTGATGTCAAGAATGGGTAGGTAGATAACTCTTGGTTGTTCGGGTCGTTCGTCCCTTCGTTCGAATGGGACTCTCCTGTTTTGTCGACGAAGTCTACAATTCAGTGTTCGTTCCAATTCAGATAATGGTCAACAAGTTCAGAATTAGAAGCACGTGTATGCATCCAAGGTGAACTGTTGGATGTTTTTGATAACGTTTTTAGGAAAAAAACGTTTGCCTACAGAAAGTGTAGTGCACTTTTTGCAACAAAAGTTACAGAAAGCGGGCATACTGATTTTTGGAGGAAAAGCGATTAAAAATTTTGTTTAAAAATAACAAGCAATGATTATAGAACGGTTTAAAATCCTCGAAAACGGGGCCAAAAACTTTGATGTGTTTCAAAAGCTTTAAATTTATAAGGCTAGAACTACCGATTAATAGATGGAAACACACGGATAAAGTATAACCCACACATGTAGTATAATATTTCAGGTAAGACCAGGTCGTCCATGGAGATTTGATTATTTTCGTATAATCATGATAGTTAAAACAAATTATAATAACTTTTTCAAGATAAGATATGATTTATGATGGATGCAATAATAAAGAAGTATGACTACTTATATAATTCCTAAGCAATGGTAATTATTAAGATCTTCGATTTTAGGACTTAACTTATAAAAACGTTTTTCGTCAAAAAACGTTTTCACAAATTAACTTGATTTAACTTAAGACTTATATTAGTTAACTTAATCAGATGTGTCACGCAAATAATCAAATTACTATTATATCAAATCTATTTTGTTTATCAAATAACGTAAGCTGATTTCTCCAACCAAACGATAAAGATCGTAGACAAATCATTAAAATTATATAGCACACAACGGGTCTTTCGACCTTCCATTATGCGTATACAATCATAGTTGATGAACAAAGTTGACAAGATTAGACACGATAGGATTTCAATGTAAGCTTAAGATTAACAATATCAGAGTAATACCAAATGCTTATTTATTGTATTAACATCACCGAGTAGTCATAAGAGGTTTAGCCTCTCATGGCTACGGAGTTCATAATAACAAAGTTAAATAGATAAATGAGAAACATACGAGATTCGAATATGAAATGGATCACAAGACAACCCGTTTACAAGTATTGAATCTTACTAAACCGTATTCTACTAAGTACTTATCAAACCGTCTTCTTTGTGGAAACTAAAAGGGGGGTTGAATAGTTTACTGCTTTATAAATTAATGTGACGTTTGTATATAAAAAGTTAGATTCGATTTTATGTGATCCCAATGTACACACAATATGAACAATCTAATTAAGTAAATAAATGACAATAAGTAATAATGTAAATTTGTAAGACAAGAGATAAGAGTTAGAAAGATCAAACCATAACACACGGATTTATAGTGGTGATATGTCGTCATGTGGTTGTTATTTAGGGATTATCAAGTTTTACATTTATATTTGGCCGACAAACCAGAAACAACACTTTAACGGGCAGTGTACCCAGTCAAGATGCAGCTTCACGGTAAGTAGGGTGTCGAACACTAACAACGAATGTTAACATAATATTCTATCAGTATTTTAATCTATCTAGATTAGTCTAATTACTTGTTAAACCTATGTTGTACATATTTACTAGTGGTAAATGGGGGGTTTCAGCCTGAGAGACTGGCACAGGTTTGGTGGTGACAAAAGTTAATTCTAAACACAATAAACACGAAATCAAATAATCACAAGATAAAGGAGCGGTACAAGCAAAATATTAGAAAACTGTATTAACCATGTTAAATCCGATTAAATGTTGATTTGTTTGTTTAGTGCAATGGCTACTTATTTCGAGGCGGCATATCATTCTTAAGACTTAGGCGCTTCTTCTTCCTAAGACATAGATACGGACAATCCTGTTACGATTAACGCATCTGAATAAAACATCATTTAGTCTAATTATAATCTATCATAGGGAATTAAAGCAATGGTGATCCTGTTAATACCCTAGCCCATCAGGACTTTACCCACTTATTGCTTGATGTTGTTTTATATACCGGTAGTCCACCACCCAAATCATTACCAATTAATTAAGAACTTACTGGTTGAAACAATATCGGGTCACCTGCCGGTCTAACTAAGCTCATAATCAAAGGGTAAGGACAAGGTGTCATTTGTGATCCTATTGGTCCGGGTATACAAAACACAACATGGAGAGCTATCTCAGTATCTAGATTACGTGTTAAGTCTCACTAGACCCAATTGAATGATAGGTCGCATCTACAAGCACATAAACAAGTATGAGGCGATAAACATAATTAAACAACAACAATAAATTAAGCAAGCCGGATTAAAAAAACCAAACATTATAATCTTCATTAACAAGGCTAATACCAGAGGGTATTAGCCCACAATCATTGTAATTATACAATCGTGATCAAACAATTAAAAACTGAATGATTAAGAAAGTAAGAATTACACGATGTCTTCTATGGAATTGTGATTGGTGCTTGACCTTGGCTGCTCCTTATTTCTTGGAAAATTCGACTTTAGAGTGTATGGTATAGAGAATATAATTTTTGCACACTGAAACTCGTTTTTGAGTCTCGTATTTATAATGTCTGAAAATTTCCTGGATACGCCGTATGAAGTAAGGTACATACGGCGTATAGGGTTAATTTCCTTGGAGTGCGCGATAAGTTCAAATCAATCAAGATTAATTGCCATCAATCACATTAACTGCAAATCTTTGACTGACGACCAGCTGGATATACGGCGTATAGGTGAAGAGTGATACGCCGAATTGGGAATTGAACGTACACGTATTCTTGTGGTGAGCTGGCGCTGATACGCCGTATCTTCTTTGCTGGATACGGCGTATGGTAGCAGATATGAGTTTTCTTCAAATGTCTTCGTTTTAGTTCCATAATTGCGCCTTTTAGCTTCATCTTCACAAATCACTCCATAATTACTGCAATCATAAACTTTAAGCAGTTAAGTACTAATATCTTGTAATAATTATATAAAAGTGGGTAAAATGTATGGGATAAATGATGGTAAAATGTGACGTTATTCGATGATATCAAATATCCCCCCACTCGAATCCTACTTGTCCTCAAGTAGACTTTAGAAAAGTTTTGAAAATGTATCCTAACAGAGGTTAAGGATTTTTCTGTTAAGCATTTTTTTGTTCTAACCACTTGTACAAACCCAAGCACCCCACGAAATAGGGAAATAAAAATACTTAGATCACTCTACTAATCTAGGGTGTAACATTTAAGTGGTACGCTTATTTGCTCGGTCATGATTAGCTTCATATCATATGCTTTGCGAGGATACACATCTCCACCACTAGAGCTAAGGAGTAACAAGTCAAAAGGTAAATTGGGTTTTTATAAATAGGCTTGGGTTTAATCATTCTTTAATCTTTCAGCAAAGGTTAGGATGAAGAATGATATAGGGTATGGAGCTTCCGACTTTCACCGAAAGTCGTCATCCAACAAAGCAGGTGAGTCACGCATACATGGCCGTAACGACGGAATAGACATGCATGACTCGTACACATCCTCATTCGAGTAGATCCTAAGGTTAGTCATTAGGAAAGGGAAGTAAATGGTTGTTAAATAAAATTTACAAAACAAATAGATTAAAGCCAACAAATAAGGTACGTTTGCTAGTAACTTTTTTGACTGTTCCATGACAAAGACTTGAACATATAAACAAATGCCTTGATCATAGAAATGACAAAAACAACCTAAGTTGGCATTCCCATAACAGTCAACTTCCATTACATCCCTAACTTTACATACTTTACAAGATAAGTGGTGATATCAGCCACTTTTTACAATACTTTACATTGTTAATTTTTGAACGTGTCAACGAATAATCGATCCTTTTCAAATAATTTCATCGGTATAAGTTCAATGAACCAACTATCTTTCTTTCAACTATATTTTTTTTTCAACAATACATCATAAATCTCGATGTAAATTCACCGTCTTCACTATCATCATTTGCCCGGCTAATTTTTCCTTTTAACTTTTCTTCTTCGAACATAATACATAATCGCGAAAGTAGCAAAACACACGAGCTATAATTATTCCCATTGCATTGTACAATTTTCCCGACCATTACAAAGATAGAAAAAATTTCACTTTGACGCAGGAACTACAAAACTTTAAACGAAAGCAACTAGCAACTTTGATTAAAATAGGCTATAATCTACACGGTAGGCTAAGGTGTAAAGGTGAAACAAAACAATTTAATTGGTGTGGAAAAAGAAAGGAATGGCTCAGCATGTTATTCTAGGGGTATCTTACTCTAAAAGTGAGAGTAAGCAAAGTGTTACACGGGGCTTAACTAACCAGTGTAATTAGTTAATATAACGACATGTAGGCTTTTTGGTTTAATCCTAGAAATTTGTCAGTCAAGCATGTTACTCTATCTAAATCCATAGTACTCATCATTAAGGTCTTAAGTGATATACCAGGCCAAGTTTTAATGTCCACTACATCACCAGCACACTCATATTTTTGTGGAATTTTTAGTAAGCAATTGGAAATGGATAGGCTTAATTCTCACAAATTGACATTAAGGGTTATAGTGCGCAAGATAATGTAACTAGTGATTTTTCACAAAAAGTATGCTAATTTTTTTTAAAATTTGGTCCATTTTTAAGCATGTAGGATTTTATTTGTAAAAATATGGACAAGTACGTTTTAATTCTCCACCCCTCACACTTAAATTATACAACGTCCTTGTTGTATAGATAAAACAATTTAAATAATACGAGAAATAGAATTAGAACGAGGAAACTCCCCTGATAGTTTGCTCCAGATGGTTCTCCATTTTGAGTTTTTGAGCAAAAAGTGTGTTGACGAGGGCTTCAGAATGCCCATGAGAGTTCAACACGTGTCATTTTCAGAGTGTACCATTAAGTCGATTTCGTTTGTAGCAAGGTCCTGCATGAAAGTTTAAAAGACATTCGTGCAATTTCTACCCCGGCTATCTTACAATACAAGTAAATAATTAAACATACAACTGTACAGGTTACAATACGCCGTATCCCAAATCCTAGGATACGCCGTATGTAAACCTGCTAAAACAATTTAAATACTGGAAATTAAATACTAGAATTTTAAAATACTAATAACGTCCAGACATACATAAGCCGTATCCTGAGGGGTTCGATACGCCGTATGTAATGTCTGGGAAGACAGACTCAACAATTAATTAAAATTCAAACAATTTAAATGCGTCAAACAATTTAAAAACAATCGGGTTGTCTCCCGGGAAGCACTTTTGTTTCAGCTGGTCGTCAAGTTCGACCTTTTTCCATCTTTCATTCATCCATAAAGACCCTCTTGATCATGCTAGAGGCAGGCTTAATACTTTTAAAAACTAGTTTCTCTTCCTCGACCCTTAGAGTAACTTTTCTTTTAAAGCCATCGATTTTGACATAGGCAGTGGACAGGAATGGTCGTCCGAGGATCAAAGGGACATCGTCATCCTCAGGTATGTCCAAAATCATAAAGTCAATGGGGAAAATAAATGTGCCAATCCTAACTAGCACATTCTCAACTATACCCCATGGTTGTTTTATGATTCTATCAGCCAGTTCTATAGTCAACCTAGTGTGAGACAAAACTCCTAGACCAAGGTTGGTATAGGTAGAAAATGTCATAACACTCACACTTGCTCCTAGGTCAACAAGGGCTTTATCAAAACAAACATTATTAATAAAACAAGGTAAGGTAAATCTCCCTGTATCTTTTTCTTTATAAGGCAGGTTGTGATCATAAGCTTCCAAAATCTTCACTCTTCGTGCCTCCTTCTAATCATCACAGCAATAGTCATGTAGTCGCCTCAGAAAAGGGACTATTTCGGAAAATGTGTGTCTGTGCTGTGGTACCTATACGGCGTATGGACCAGATTCCATATGGCGTATCTCAGATAAATCAGCTGTAGCAGTTGAGATCGATTTCACTTGGTCTCTCGGATTTGTTACCGTAGAGCTGGGCAAACTCCCAAAACCTCTTTCTTGCAATACCTTGCTCATATGTCCAATTTGTAGTTCCAAGGTCTTAATCGATACTCCTTGATTTCTTATTGCTGCATCGGTAGAAGCTCGGATCTCTTTGATGATGTTCGAGTTCTTTTCATGCCTCTTAGCTGATTCTTCCATAAATTTGGACAACGATTCTTCCATAGTATCTCTTCGAGCTGGGTACGAAGAATTTCCATTGTTACGCTGGTAGAATCCTGGCCCCGCTACTCTGTATTGTCCTCCTAGTTGATAGGGTGCACCAAATTGTGTGTAGTAGGCTTCTTCTAAAGTTTTCCCTTCTTCCTTGAGTGGAAAATCCTTTGTATAATGTGGTCCCTTGCATTGTTCGCATCCGACTTGAGCAGCGTACACTTTTTCATTTAGTTTTTTAATTTCTTTGCCGAGACTGTTGAGTTGGGCTTGGATAGCAGCCAGCCCGTCAAAAGTTTCAGTACTCCTGCTCTTTAAAGATGTCCCATTGTGCCATTTCTGAGAGTATTCGGCCATTTCTTGGATGGCCACTTTAGCATATGCAGCAGTTTTGGTTGGGATGGCACCTCTTGAGTCGAGGATTTGTCTTGTTGGAACATCGAGCCCATCGTAAAACAAGATAACTTCCTGCATGTCAGTTAGGTAGTGTTGAGGACACTTCATCAGCAATTCTTTAAATCTTTCTCATGCACGGAAAAGGCTTTCATCGGGTTCATGCTGGAAGTTATTAATTTCCTCCATTTTCTTTGCGGTACGTGCAGTGGACATTATTTGTTTAGAAACTTCGTTCTTAGGACTTCTCAAGTTGTGATCGAACCAGCCGGTTCGTTTCTGAGCTAACGGCTTGCGGCTCTAGTTAAGGACATAGGAAAGGCACGAAGCATAACTTGATCTTGAGTTACGTTTAGGATGTGGAATAGGTCAACAATCTCTAGAACCTTTTCGATGTGTTCATTTGCATCTTCATGTTTCGAACCACTGAAAGTATTGTCACAAAGTTCTTTGAGAAATTGCCCTTTTAGTTCAAATTGGGCATTATCATCAATCTTGGGCCTAGCAACACCCGATCCGTATTCTCCACGGGTTTTACTCATATATTGTTGCATTGTTTCCGCCATTATTTATGTAACTTCTTCTTCAATATGCTCTTCGATGTCAGAAATCTGATCGAACTCTGGTGAATTCGATTCTACTAGGCTTGGTGTTTCGAAAAGCTTCCTTCTTGAGCGAAATACTCGTTTCGGGTTTTCAAAAGGTGTAAATAGTTCTTTAGTGGAACTCCGTGTCATGCACCACCTGAAACAGAGAATCAATCAATAGTATATGCTCTTACAAAAAGGAATACAAAAAATTAAACACGAAAATCAATTTTAGGTTCTGATTACTGTATCATATGACAAATACGCCGTATTCTATTGATCAGTATACGCCGTATTGTGTACAGGATACGCCGTATTGTTTGGGGGAACAAATATGCCGTTTAGACTGCAAAAACAATACGTTGTTCTGAGCAGAAGGTTTGATACGTCGCATCCAACTGGTGGATACGCCGTATCAGGTGATCAATCATAACAAAATACTTTTAAAACACAATTAAATGATGCAATAAATTTAAACACACAATTAAACAAAACAATTAGCAATCAGAATTAGTGATTAATTTACACTAAGCAAGTTAAAGGTTAGAAAGACTAATAAGAATAAAGATTAAACAATTCACTCCCCGACAACGACGCCAAAAACCTGATGTGTTGTCGTTGTGGTGTTATTTAGTGATTATCAAGTTTTACATTTATATTTAGCCGACAAACCAGAAAACAACACTTTAATGGGCAGTGTACCCGGTCAAGATGTAGCTTCGCGGTAAGTAGGGTGTCAAACACTAAGAGCGAACGTTAACCTAATATTCTATCAGTATTTTAATCTATCTAGATTAGTCTAATTACTGGTTAAACCTATGTTGTACATATTTACTAGTGGTAAAAGAGGGGTTTTCAGCCTGAGAGACTGGCACAGGTTTAGCGGTGACAAAAATTAATTCTAAACACAATAAACACGAAATCAAATAATCACAAGATAAAAGAGCGGTACAAGCCAAATAATAGAAAACTATATTAACCATGTTAATTCTGATTAAATGTTGATTTGTTTGTTTAGTGCAATGGCTACTTATTTTGAGGAGGCATATCATTCATAAGACTTAGGCGGTACTTATTCCTAATACCTAGATACGAACAATCCTGTCACGATTAACGCATCCGCATAAAGCATCCATTAGTCTAATTATAATCTATCATATGAAATTAAAACAGTGGTGATCATGTTAATACCCTAGCCCATCAGGACTTTACCCACTTATTGCTTGACGGTGTTTTATATACCGGTAGTCTACCACCTAAATCATTACCAATTAATTAAGAACGTACTAGTTGAAACAATATCGGGTCATCTGCCAGTCCAACTAAGCTCATAATCAAAGGGTAAGGACAGGGTGTCATTTGTGATCCTATTGGTCCGCTTAACATGGAGAGCTATCCTAGTATCTAGATTACGTGTTAAGTCTCACTAGACCCAGTTGAATGATAGTTCACATCTACAAGCACATAAACAAGTATGAGGCGATAAACATAATTAAACAACAACAATAAATTAAGCAAGCCAGATTAAAACAAACCAAACATTATAATCTTCATTAACATGGCTAATACCCGAGGGTATTAGCCCACAACCATTGTAATTATACAATTGTGATCAAATAATTAAAAACCGAATGATTAAAAAAGTAAGAATTACATGATGTCTTCTATGGAATTGTGGTTGGTGCTTGACCTTGGCTGCTCCTTATTTCTTGGAAAATTTGACTTCAGAGTGTATGGTATAGAGAATATAATTTTTGCACACTGAAACTTGTTTTTGAGTCTCGTATTTATAGTGTCTGAAAATTGCCTGGATACGCCGTATGGAGTAAAGTGCATACGACGTATAGTGTTAATTTCCTTGGAGTGCGCGATAAGTTCAAATCAATCAAGATTAATTGCCATCAATCACATTAACTGCAGATCTTTGACTGACGACCAGCTGGATATACAACGTATAGGTGAAGAGTGATACGCCGAATTGGGAATTGAACATACGCGTATTCTTGTGGTGAGTTGGCACTGATACGCCGTATCTTCTTTGCTGGATATGGCGTATGGTAGCAGATATGAGTTTTCTTCAAATGTCTTTGTTTTAGCTTCAGAATTGCACTTTTTAGCTTCATCTTCACAAATCATTCCATAATTACTGCAATCATAAATTTTAAGCAGTTAAGTACCAATATCTTGCAATAATTATATAAAAGTAGGTAAAGTATGGGATAAATGATGGTAAAATGTGATGTTATTTGATGATATCAGCACTGTGCTTTGAAGCGTGTTTGTGATTGGCTTCGTATTGTTGTTCAGTGTGGAGTTCAAATACTTGCGCTTAAATTTTGTCGCGATCATAATGCTTAGAATCCACCTGAGCAATATATTCTTGATTAGTCTTGTTGGGATGTTTTTAAGACTTGCCATACACTCGTTGAATTGACTTTGGATGGCTGAGATTTTAAGTTAGATGTGCCTAAAGATCATAAGGTCCTTTTTCCATCTATGAAGAAAATTAGTTTGGTAGGTATTCAATATTCAGGCAATAATTCATTTGACAATATGATTACTGGTTGCTTGATTTTAGAAGAGTTGTGTTTTACAAGACAAGATGATCATTTGTGGATAATTAATGTCTCTTTGACATCTTTGAAGAGATTAAGGATATGCGCGTGCGGTGCTTCAATAGTCTACCGGCGGTGTGAGGTTGCGATCGATGCTCCTAATCTTGAATACCTTTTCATTATGGATGAAGTGGAGACTGACTACTCTTTTACGGTGAAACCGTTGACTCTTGTTGAAGCCTACATTGATACTAATACTCCATATGCTGATCAAATTGTTACATACATCTTAGCTGCCAAAGTATTGACATTGATCAATTTTTCAACTACGTGGGTGAGGGTATGTTTACTTGTCAATCATAAGTTTTAATCAATTTACAATATTCATCAACTAATTATTATACTCATACAATTTGCATAAGAAAATTACACCGATAATATGGCCATTTAAGTTATGCTCAATTTTTATATATTATAACATCATATTGAGAACAAGAACCTTTCAACATGTATTTGGCTTTGTGATGATCATTTATGAGTTTGACGAGGTTAATGCATTTGATGAGGTTGATGCATTTGATGAGGTTGATGAGGTTAATCATTCAAACGTGCAAATATTCCCTAACTTGGTAAAACTGGTGATTGATATCCCAGATATTCTAAACTGGAGATTGTTGGTGGTTTTGTTACACAATATGCCTAAGCTTGAGCATCTTACCATTTTGAATGTAAGTTTATAGGTATGTTTGGCAAAAGTAACTGGAACTGGACATTGAGCTGTATATGGAGATCGAGATGGAGATTATGAAAAGAGATTATTATTATAAGCTATACGAAGTAGCATTTGATTTTAAGAGATTATGAAAGATTATTTTTTTATAATCTCTTATAAGTTCATTTTCCATACGAAGCTTATATTTTATATAGCTTATTTAAAAAAAATCACAGTCTTTCCATAATCTTTGGTGACAAACATACCCTATGCGTAATTATAACGTTTGTTAGATAATCAACATGAAAAGGAACAAGGAAAAAAGTTTATTGTTTTTAATCACAAATTTATAGATAGGTTAGACAATTGCTATAAATTCTAATCTTTTAAGTATTACATTCGTCCTAATATTATAGTTCATCTTTCCTTTTTGGTACGTCTCAAAATAATTGTCCACTACTAAAAATAATAGTTGGATTTGTTTAAGTTTACCATATTACCCTTAGTCCAAATTGATATTTACTTAAATAAAAGAAAACATTAATTAATTATCAAAGGGTAAAACTGTCTTTTCTTTGTTTTTGTAGAAACCAAAGCAGTAATTAATGCATTTTTCTTAAACTGTGTAATTCTTGTTTGTGGACTATAATTTTGTGACGGAGGTAGTAATATTTTTGTTTGTGTCAGGAGGATCCATCTAGTTGCTTGAATGGGAACCTGCCTTTGCATACATCGGCTTGTCTGCGCTTTATTAGGATGAAATAAATTGCACTACTTAATTGGGGAAGTTTGACACGAGAAGAGCTCGCCTTTATGAAGTTTTTGTTGAAACACTCGAGTAATTTGGAAAAGTTCACTGTAAATGTTCGAGAAAATGATCATGATAGGCGTGAGAAGTTATTGAACTTCTTTCGTGGTTCCAACAGGTGTCAGATTGAATTTTTTCCAAGCCTCTAATGGTAATTCTCATATTCGGGGATAGTTTGAATGTGTAATTTCTGCTTGCTGACACATTTTTTCTACATCTGTTTACTGATATTGGTATTATTTGGTATTTCATTAAAGTTTACACAGTTTCTATACGACAAACGTCTTTTATGTGACTTCTGTAAGACGCATTCGATATCGGATTTTAAAACCGTGTTGAGAACATGAAGATAATCAATCAACCAAGACCAAAATCAGAATGCTCATTGAGGCTCAAGTACTTGAGGTTTCTATTGTTTTATCACTATTAAAAAAGTTCTCGTCCATTCACCTCATGGATTCTATGCAAGCTAGTTCTTTGAGTTTACAAAATTAATGTTTCACAATGACAATTACCACATGTTGATTTGAGCCTATGGTAAGTTTTGTGGTAACAAATAAATAATCTAATTGATGGATTTTGGCAGGATTACTTTGTATTCGGAATCATATAGCATACTTATGAACACATATAGATATGTTACCAATATTTAAGAACACGGAGTATGAGATTAAGCTTTGTATATATGTAGCACTCGCGTGGAAAAGTTGGATTGAATAAACAAGATCCTGGTTTCGGAGTGTCAAAATCTTTTTCATTTTCAAGCGATTTTGCAGCTTAATTGTTTCTTCTTTATGTTTAAATTGAGATCAATGATAGCTTTTGCAACCTTTCGGAACTCTTGATCAAAATTATCAAAATTTGCATAGAATTCATACATTAAAATCACCAACTACAAAACAGTAACTGGAAAACCTTGTAATTCATTACTTTATATTCAACTAAGACAAATAACTTATATAAATATGTGCATTGTCTTGTAAGATAAATAGAAACCACAATGTGTCTTTCAGGCTTTAGGACCAAAAATTTGCACTGTACTTTAGATAGAGTTTTTTTAGGCTTTTGTGGATCTGGCGTAAGAGGGTAATACCGGGCTGGCCTTTAGCCCATATGTGCATCTCTTAGTTGAAACAAACAACCATGAACAGGGGTGTTATTCGGTCAGGTTATCATGTTATCGAGTCAGGTTGATTCGAGTTTTGGTTAGGAAAAACTAACCAGCAGCCTAAGGAATCAGGTTATCGGGTTTGGGTGAATATCATGTCAGATTGGGTGATTTGGGTTGTTAATTTATGTAGATTTTGGCTTAACGTACAACCCGATAACCCGAATCACACCGACCCGACATGACCAACCCAATATTCACTCAACTGATTCCCTATAGGGTTGGGTTGCGGGTTAGTTTTTCCTAACCAAAACCCGAATCAACCAGACCCAATAACATGATAACACCCCTATTTGGCAGTTAATAGAGATACTCCTATTTAGATAACAAGTCATGACATAAAAAGTAGGATGTCACATTTAAGAATCCAAAGACGGGGACTTAATGTTCAACCCCAAAACTAAACCTTGACATACCTCGAGAAGTTCAGGAAATGATATGAGATGTTAAATTACGTATTCCACCATCTTTTCTTTCAACATCTTTTACCTTCTGAATGATATTTCGCAAACGAGAATCTTTTCCGTCGTTTGGGATTAAGGGTAGCAAAATCTTAAAAGTAGCAGAATCAGGCATAAAACCACGGTCGATCATTTCTTCAAGAAAATTTTCAGCCTCTTGACGCTCATTTTTATTTAACAACTCTCGAACAATAACATTGTATGTGAAACTACTTGGCAAACAACCATTCTCTTCCATCTTTTTAAGCAATTCTTTAGCTTTACCAAATAAACCTTCTCGGATTAGTACACGTATGGCCACTGTATATGTCTTCATACTCGGCTTAAATCCTTTCAGCAAGAGTTCATCAAAGAGATCCATTGCCAAGCCAGGCTTCCCACTTTTGCTACAACCATCGATCAAAATGTTATACAAAGCTACATCTTTCATCAGTTCATTATTTTCCCACTTACGAAAAAGAACTAATGCATCAAAAACCTGGTTGTTGTAGCATATTCCGTTAAATAATATGGCATAAGTCAATCCATTTAGATGCATGCCTTTGACTTGCATCTCATCGAAAAGTTTTATTACAACTGTGGGATTCCATGAGTGAAACAATCCTTGCATCATATTGCAGTAAGAAACTATATCTGGAGCTAAACCTTTGTTTAGAATTTATTAAAAAAGAGCCATGGCCTCATCGATTCTCTTCTTCTTGCAGTAACCATGTATCAAGCTGTTATAGATAATGATGTTGGGCACAATATTCTTTTTTAAAATGAGATCAAACACTCTCTTTGCTTTATCTATTTCACCACGTAAACAATATATGTCAATTAGTGCATTGTAAGTAATTAGGTTTGGATGTAGACCTTTTCGTACCATTGCCTAAACAATAAGCTCTGTGTCTTTTATGGGTCCTTGCTTGCATCTTTTATTAGTTCATTCTTTTCCCACTTATAGAATAAAACTAATGCATCAGAAACTTGGTAAAACTTAAATGGGTCAGTTGGTAAAGACACTTTGTGGAAGCTTGATTGTACTCTTTTTGAACTTCCCAAATACTTCCTTTTAAATTTTACTACATTGACTCATTTAACCCATAAAGTGTCTTTACCAGCTACAATGTTTCATAAATTCTTTATTAGGATGACTTCATTGCAGGATTCCAGCTTCCAAGCAATCTTAAACCCAAACCACCTTTTTGGACTAACACTATTTTCCAAGCAACATTTACTTTCCCTCTTTTGATTTCTCCTGTTGGAAATTTAGTTCAATTGTGGGTTCAGTTCATACCAGGTATTGGGGATGGAGTATGGAGTGTACACCCATTAGTCCCTAATTCAGGTAGTAGAAGTTCAGTGAGTTCACTCACTGAATGGTTTTCATCGGTCAGATGGCTTTAGCTTTGGACTCTGGTATGCGTTTAATTACACATACCTTTGACCTTTAAAAACGAGCTTAAATGACTAAAAACGTACCAAAAATACGTTGTATTTGTATGTTTTGCATTTGTATTGTGCAGGTAATGGATATCTAAGAAAAGGACAAAAATAGAAGCCAAATCGACAAAACCGAGCACGAGAACGGAAAGAGCACGAAAGAAAAGTCAAGTCAAAGCCAGAAGTTAACAAAAAGTCAAAGTCAAATCAAGTCAAAGTCAACCCTAGGAAGTGGATTTGGAAAGAGCATTGAAAACCAAACCCGAAAACCTAAATTGCCAAAAGTGAGCCCACCTGTACCCACCTAGTGGGCCTGGGTCAGCCCACTTATATCTTATAACCCTTAAACCATAAATAAAAGACCAAGTCTTTTTTTCTATACACCAGCCCATTAATAGCCCAACACCACCCCTGTTAACACCCCCGTTCTCCTGTTACCCTTTTATAACACCCCCGTTAGTCCTTTAAGGACTAACGGTGCAAACATTTATAAACTCCAAGGACCAAAGTTGCACACATCAAGGACTAAATTTGCAACACACTTATACACTTTTAGGGGCTTGTTTTGCTAATTTCCCAAACTTCAAAAATTGCGGGAACACTGTACATCCCTTTCAGTTCCTCTGTCCTCACAACCCGCCAAAAACTAAAGGTACTGTTCCCTTTTCTTCTTACCCTTGTCGACCTTATCCCTCCCCTTATTGCCACATTGGCAATCCTTTACATCCTTATTCGTCTAGGAATCAAGATAAAAAGACGAAGGGCCAAGATCATTAAGCTTGGGGACTACTCAAAATGGAGGGCTAAGATTGATTTGAGACCTCTCTCACACAACAAGCACACCTGCAAGAGCTCTCACAAAGAAAGCACGCCTCCTAGAACCTTCCTTCGATTAGTATAAATAGGCTCCTTTGTAAACCATTGAGGCACTTAGTCTTTTTATCTAGCTTTTTAGTTTTCGGCTTATATTTTAATGTTTTCAAGTTTATTGTAACTTTTTTAAGCCTTGTACTGATTTATAAAGTTTAATGAAAAATTAAGTTTTTATGTTATAATCCTGTTTCTAAGTTAAAGTTTATTATGTTTTAAAACTGTTTCACAAGCTCACAAAAGCTCTTTTTACAACTTTCTTAAGCTATTAACTTAAGCATTGTAAGTTTTTCCATAACTTATAAAGCTTAAGTCCTAGTTCACTCAAAATCACTCAAAAAGCTCAAATGGATGATAAGCTTACAATGGAAGAGCTTATGGGTTTTACTAGCTTGTTTCTAACAAGCTAGAGCTTGTAGAATATCTCTAAGAGCACTTGTTTGCCCTGTTTAAGCAAGGGCTTTTGTAAGTCTTCATTTTTCCATTTTTAGCTTATCTACTGTAGAATTGCTTATTTGTGCTTATTGCCTGCTTATCTTTGCTTATTTATGCTTATTTGTGATGTTTAATGCTTATTATGCTTGTCTTGTAGTTTAGAAGTCATTAGTTTAAGTTTTCTTAAAATTCTGTCTATTTTGGCTTATAATTGTACAATCTGTTTCAGCTTATTTAAGTGCTTATTTGTTGTTGATATATGCTTAATATTGCTTAGTAGTCTTAGTTAACATCTGGTTTTTAAAAGTTTTAGCTTAAAACAGTTTGAATCAAGTTAAAAAGTTAAAATTAGTTTTTAAAGGGGTGTTTGGTTTAACTGATTTTGAAGGTCAAAAGGGTCAAAATGTGTTAAGTCTTTTGGGTCACCTTAGTTTAACTTGAAATCATTATAAAATTCAGTTGTTAAAAGTTTTTAAGTATTAAAACTCAAAATTAAGGTTTTAAGAGTTCATTGTTTGAATCTGTTAAGTTATAGCTTATTTTAGTTGCTTATTTGATTATGCTTTTGCTTATTGTTGTTTTTGTGTTTATGCATGTGTTAAACAGGTTATAAACAAAGCTTTATAGCCTGCATTTGTTATTTTTGTTTTACCAAAACTGTCAAGTATTTTCTAAGTATTGAAAAAATTTAAGAAATGGCTTTTTCATTTGCTTATTGTTGCTTATCCTGAATTTCAAAATGCTTTTTGAGTGTTGATTATTGTTCTCTGAGGTCTAAAGTTATTAGTGGTATAAGCCACTAAGCCATAAGGATCCTTTTGCTAGCTTATTTTTAAGCTAGAAAAGTCCCTATTGGCCTTTTTGCTTATCAGTTTTGGCCAAAAAGCTATTTGCTTATTTAGGCTTATTAGCTTATTGCTTTTGCTTATTCTAGGTTTAGTTTAGCTTATTAGGTAGTTTAAGCCCAATTTAGCTTATTTCTCTTAGCTTAGAGCTTATTTTGAGCTTATTTGCATTTTAGTGTAAAATCTTAAGTTTTAAGCCTTTTTAAGTAATCTGTCATTTTAGCTTAATTTAGTTGCTTAATTTTGTTTAAATATGCTTATTAAGGATAGTTAGGTATCTGCTTTAGCTTATTTTTCATTTTGGATTGCTTATTTGAGCTTAAAAAGCCCAACAGTTAGCATTTTCATAGCTTAGTGAAGTTTAGGCTTATTCTGTCTTTCTTAGCTTATTTGTGTGCTTATTTTTGGTTTATAAAAAAAGTTGTTTTACAAAAATTGCTTATTTGTTGCTTTTATAAAAAGTTGTAAAAAAATGGAATTTGCAAAAACATTTGGGAGTAGGGGAAGCCCCGGGTGAGCAAGGCTCGAACCTGGGACCTCAACCCCACAACCAAACGTTTTATACACACACACTCTACCAACTCGCCCTTGGGTCTTTTTCGGTATATCTTTGCAAAATCAATCTTTTATAGTCATTTTAGGCCTTTTAGCTTATAAGCCATTTTTGGCTTATTTCACAGCTTATTCGATAAGCTGTTTTCCCCATCTTATTTTTATTAGATCCCTCATTGTTCAATGTACTTTTGCTAATTTTTTCAGAATTTTTATAAATAGTTTAGTATTTTTAAACATTTAATTTCATTAAAATCGTTTTTAATTCATAAAAAATTATAAAAAAGTCAAAAAAATATAATTCTTTTTTAGAAAATTTTCTTTTAACATTTAGAACCTAGGAAAATTAGATTTGCTTTCGTAGGGTTTAAATTGCAAAATTTGGATTTTTAAAGAACGGGATTGAATCCCGTTCACGTTTTTAGTGTTTTCAAGCCCTAATCACCTTCGTTTTTAGTCTAGTTTTCTTTGTTCTAGCTTTTTAGTTAATTAAGACTTATAAAAACCAAAAAGATCAATTTAGGACTTAATTTTGATAATTTAGGGTTTTTAGGTCCCGTTTAGGATTCTCGTTTTGCGTTTTTAGTTAAAATTTGTCTTACCTTAATTGTTTTTTTTAAGTTTTGCCTTAATTTTCTCGTAGTTTTAGATAACCAATCATAATCTTGTTCCATTCAAGCATGATTTTAAAAGGACTTTCGATCTTTCAATTGTATTCTCGTTGGGGCTACGCCGATGAATCATACTTCGGATTATATAATTGTGATTTTTTTATTCTTACCCTCATTATTATATATTTATATATATATATTTATATAAATATATATATATTATTATATATAAATATTATATATTTATAGATATATATATATATTATATATATATATACTTTTAAAAAAGGTGTGATTCTAAAATTGATAAGTTTTTGACGCGCTGCAGGGAGGATTGTTTTACGATTGTTGATGCCGTTTGACATATTTGTGTTTGAAAATCCTCCCGTGTGAAGTTTTTTGGTTGATTTTCATATAAAAAATATTTATTATAACCAAAATATATTTATTCCCCCCCTTTTATTAGTTAATTAATAAATTAAAACAAGAAAAATCAAAAAAATAAAAACATTGTCCATAAAAAGAAATAAAAATCACAAGTTGGTAAAAGAACACCAACATATAATACTTTCAACTGAAGTATTATCCATTAATAAGTTCCCGAACCAAAGATCAAAAACTTACCTTTTGTGTCTCTCGCGAGGTACGGCTCACCTTTTAAAGTTAAACAAACTCCTTTGTGCATTTTTCTTTTAGAGAGTTACCGAGAAGCGAGTTGATTATTAGGTTTAAGTGTCTTATCTCATTGTCCGTATTTAAAATTTATTGTGAATACATTGTTGAAAAAACCAAAAAAAGAAAAAAAAATATTTTAGTATAAATTTTCTTTTTACATTTTAGTGCATGCGCACTCGTTCTCAATCTCGTAATTCTAACCGTCAACAACAACAAGTCCCACCGACTTTTGTTGAACCATTCAATCTTGTGGAACCTATTGAAAATCAAGCTCCTCCCGTAGTTACGATGGACGATACTCGTACTATGGCTCAATTGCTCGAAGCACCCACCGTGGGTTACGAGGATGCCATCGTTGTGCCCGAGATCACCGCGGACAACTTTGAGCTTAAGCACGGATTGCTTACCCTCGTTCAAAACAAACAATTCTTCTGAATGACCAAGAAGACTATGCTCATATGTTATTTCAACAAGATCACTGTACGGGATGAAGTTCTCGAACATCCTGGAGTACGTCGATAAAGCTTAGCTTTTCCCATTTTCCCTCGAAGGGTGCAGCCCGGCTTTGGCTTGAAAGAACCCCCTCGACGATTCTTACATTGGGATGATCTGATTTGAAATTCATCAACAAAATTTTCCCTTTTCCAAAAACTAAATATTAGAAATGAAATCACGAGCTTTCAACAACGATTTGATGAACATTTTTACGAGGCATGGGGCCCGATTTCAACGATTTCTTCGAGCATGCCCATCATGGGGGATTCTTCGGAGTTACATCAACTGTTTACTTTCTATAATGCTTTGAACTCTAATGATCAAGATTCGTTGAATTCCGCCGCGGGTGGTAACTTTTTGGATAAAATGCCTCGTGATTGCCTAAGAATCATCGAGAGCAAATCCAAAGTTCGTAATTCACGTAACAAACCGGTTGTTGCCAAAGTGAGTTCGAGCTCTTCCACCCCCGGTATCTCTCCCGATGTTGCCGAACTTAAAGATATGGTGAAAGCCTTACTTCTCGATAAGAAAACCCAAGCTCCCACTCCCGTGAAAGCGGTCGAGGAAAGTTGTGTTACTTGCGGTGGTACTCATTCTTACCGAAATTGTCCCGCCACCGATGGCAACGTTTATCGTGACAATATTCAAGAATATGTTTCCCAAGCCGCCGCAGCTAATTTCAATCAAGGAAATACCGGTTACCGAGCCCCGATTGCTAATCAAATTCGACCTCCCGGTTTTCCTCCCGTTCAAAACCAAGGAAATAACCAAAATCGTTACAACCAAAACCGGGGGACTAATTACAACCAAGGCCAAATTTATCGACCCCCGATTAATCAACCCCCGGTTCACCAAGCTCCACCTTACCAAGCTCCGGCTCCGCAAACACAAGGTGTGACAAAGACCAATTTTGAAAGCTACGTCAAGGCTAATGATGCAGTTATGAGAAACATGCAAGACCAAAACCAAAACTTGCAAAATCAAATGACCAATTTAACAGACATGCTTTCCAAATTCGTGAATTCCAATACCGCTTCTACTTCAGGTTCAGGGACACTCCCTAGTAATACCATTACTAACCCGAAGGTAGATTTGAAGGGTATTACCACCCGAAGCGGTGTTGCTTATCAAGGACCCACGATTCCTACTACTTCTTCTTCTCCTCCTAAAGTAGTGGAACGTGAAACCGAGGTGACAAAGGACACGGTGCCTCCTACTAATAACGGAAGTACCAAAGACGTCCAACCTCCGGTTGTCCAAATTCAACCCCAAGTACCAAATTCTGAGCCCGTTGTTGCTCCCGTTAGTGCTCCGATGCCTAACTTGAAACCGTCAATTCCGTATCCTTCGAGACGTAATGATGAAAGGCGCCGTGAAAAAGCTAACGACCAAATTGAGAAATTCTACAAAATCTTTATTAAAGATTTGAGGTTTCGAAAATTAGCTTAAACGGATGATTTGATTCTCATGCCAAAAATTTGCCTCGACTCTTAAAGCCATTAATTGGAAACAAAACAAAAAATATAAGTGCGAAATGGCTAGAACTCCGTGAATGAGCATTGCCGCGGTCATCCTCACAAGTTACCCAAAAAACATGGAGAAGCCCGACAAATTTCTCATACCGTGTGATTTTCCCGGAATGGATGAGTGCTTAGCCTTGGCCGATCTTGGCGCTAGCATAAATCTCATGCCATTATCCATGTGGAAAAAGCTTTCTCTTCCAGAGCTCACTCCTACTTGTATGACTCTTGAACTTGCGGACCGTTCGATTACCCAACCGATCGGTATCGCCGAAGATGTCTACCTAAAAGTAGGAAAGTTCAAATTCCCGGCCGACTTTGTAGTCGTAGACTTTGATGCCGATCCCCGAGTACCCCTAATTCTTGAGAGATCCTTCTTAAAAACTGGACATACTTTGATTGATGTGTACGAAGGAGAATTAACTCTTCGTGTTGGAAAAGAAGCTGTAACATTCAATCTTGACCAAACTTCGAGATACTCCTCTAATTACGATGATATGACGGCGAACCAAATCGACGTCATTGAAATGGCTTGTGAGGAGTATTCTTAAGAAGTTCTCGGTTTCTCCGATGTGATCGCGAGTGGAAATCCCACTCCTTATTATGACCCGATCGTTTCTACCTCTTCTCCGACTCTCACTCCCTTCGGGGATAGTGATTTTCTTCTCGAGGAAGTCGATGCTTTCCTCGCTCTTGAAGATGATCCAACTTCACCGGAAGTTGATGACTCTTACTATGACCCGGAGGGGGATATTCTTCTTCTTGAATCATTTCTCAATGATGATCCATCATTACCCCCTCCCACTCAAGGAAATTATTTGCCTGAAATTCGAAAAGAACTTAAAGTTTGTGAAGCTAAAACTGATAAATCTTCAATTGATGAACCTCCCGAGGTCGAACTCAAGGACTTACCTCCTCATCTCGAATACGCATTTTTGGAAGGTGACAACAAGTTGCCCGTCATAATTGCTAAAGACTTGAGTGTCGAGGAAAAAGCCGCTCTCATAAAGGTTTTGAAGTCACACAAGCGAGCCATCGCTTGGAAACTCTCCGACATCAAGGGTATTAACCCGGAATTTTGTACTCACAAGATTCTTATGGAAGAGGACTACAAACCGGCGGTTCAACACCAAAGACGGGTGAATCCAAAAAGCGTAACTTTCGAAGACGAAAGGTTCTCCAAATCACGATCGACAAACTTCAAACAAAAGAATCTTAATCATAAATCCCCGGCAGCGACGCCAAAAATTTGATGTACGTATAGTAATATATATAAAAGTATATAGAAAATTCCTAAGTTGCCCTTGAGGAAAATTCTCACACAAATATATAATACGTTTTTATCGATAAGTATTTACCGAGTCGTTTTTCCCTAACGATTTGTGAAATTGAGACTCCGTTTGTTTTTGGACAATGATTTGAATTGGGTTCGAATATTTTGATTTGATAACCTATTTCTACAACTAAAACAAAACTTAAAATAAGCAAACAATAACAATTAAGTAAGAAAACAAATAACGGGCACGAAGAAAATGCGACAAATAAGCAACTATGATGAAATTAAAGCCTATGGATGCAAATTAAATTTTTAAACCTAAATTAAGATAAAAGAAAATTTTAAGAAAAAGAAAATTATTTTTTTTTGATTATTTTTTGTATTTATTATGAATTAAAAACTAAATTAATGATTAAAATTCCTAGAAAATAACAAATTAATCCCTAAAAATTCTAAAAAATGATTTTTAACTTTAGAAAAATCTAAGAAATTATAAAAACTCAGAAAACTATTTTTAACTAATTTTTATATTAAAATCCTATTTTTAAAACTAAATTAAAAAGCTTAAAAATGAAATTAAAAATCTAAAAGGGGTAAAAATGATTTTAATAAATGTAAAACTAAAAATATTTATTCTATAACTAAAAACTATTTTTTGTAATTTTCTTAAAACTTTTTCTATTTTTTATTGCTTTTTGAAATTTTTAATCTAAGAAAAATTATAAAAATTAAACAAATAAAAGGAAAAATCTGGAAAAATCACTAAAAGTCTAAAATGAAGCAAGAAATTTAAGAAAAATAAAATCAAGCTACCAGATAAACCAATAAGCCCTGAATAAGCCTTGATAAGCTACGAACTAGAAAAGGAAAAAGGAAATGAAAAAGGGGTTAAAAAAATAAATTAAACCTAACTTTAATAACGGGAAATTAAACTTTAACTAAAAATGCAAAATGGGAACCCTAAACGGTGATTAAAAACCCTAAATTTCCAAAATTAAACCTAACATGAATTTTCTACTTTTAATATACTCTAATTGACTAAAAAGTAAGTTTAAAGAAAACTAGAACAAAAACGAAGTTGATACGGGCTTGAAAACACTAAAAATGTGAACGAGAACGAATCTCGTTCTTTAAAAATCAAAAATTTGCAATTTTAACCCTACTTAAACAAAATTAATTTTCCTAGAAACTATATGATAAAAGAAAATTTTCTAAAAAAGAATTATATTTTTTGATTATTTTTCTATTTTTTATGATTTTTTAAAGTTTTTAATAAAAATAAATGTTTAAAAATACTAAACTAATTATAAAAATTCTGAAAAAATTATAGAAAATAGCTTGAACTAATAGGAATCTAAGAAAATTAAGCTTGGTTACATAGGTTATTGAATAAGCTGTGTAATAAGCTTAAACAGCTTATTAAACTAAAATGACAAAATGTATATAAAAGAAAGATTATGCAAAGGTATAACGGATGAGCTATTGTAGCATATTGGTTAAGTGCGTGTGTGTTTAAGGGAGAGGTCGTGGGTTCGAGTCCCTGGCCTTTCCTTTTTGCAATTTTTTTTATTTTTGAAAAGGTTAAAAACAAAGTTGTAAATAAGCTAGAAACTAACAACTTTTGTGAAAACAATTATTTTGAAAACTGAAAAATAAGCAGAGAAAAGGAGTTAAAAGCAACAGGTTTACTAGCTACTTTCTTTTTGGCTTTTTCTATCTTTAAGAACTCTAAAGCTAACACTAAGCTATATTTATGAAACAATAAGCTATCTTTTATATTAAACCTATCCTATTGTGCAAAATAACACTAAGCTTATATGAACTGAAATTAAGCAAAATAAGACAAGCTATAAGCTGGAAAATCTCAAAAAGCTCTTATGAAAGCTTTAAACCAAACAGCCCTTACACCCTATTTTGAACTTATTTTTAAGCAATCAAATAAACTCCTCAAGAACTGAAACTTACTTTTTATGAAAGCCTGGCTTAAATGCTACTAGGAAAAGCTTTTTACAAAAAGTTTGAACAATGAGAGCTTTTAGAAAAATGCTTTTAGAAAACAAACTCCTTAGTCAGTGTGTTCTTACTTTTCCTTTTTTGAATATTAAAAGAAGAAATGCTATTTTTGAGAGCAAAATCAGATAATCTAAAGAACTTTTTAATGAAAATTAACTTGAAACAGATGAACTACTACCCTAGATCTATTAGTAAACCAAAAATAAAAACCTAAATGTTACTTATACTATCTGAAAATTTGACTTTAAAAAGCTACTTCTCACTTATGTTTACCCTGGTGCAGTTTGCACCAATTTGAACCAAACTTGAAAACTATCTAATGCAGACTTGAGAAAATGATTCTAACATACTAGAAACATACAACTAAAGGTAATGGAAGCAATTACCCAATCTAGGACTGAATTAAGCTAATTATTGCAAATATCCTTAACAGATTATAACTTGCACTAACCTAACCTTATGAAATCCTTTATTAACCTATTCTAACTTATGAAATTTAGCTTAAACAAACTTAAATGAGAATTAAATCAAAATCACAAGACCAAATGGCCACTAGCTGTTTTACCTTATGGTTAAAACTGCTATGCCAAACACTCCTTTAAAAACCTTCAAACTCATTCTAGCTTATGAAGAAGAGATTTAGCATTCAAAACTCAAATACCAGATGACTAACAACTTTTAACAATCTTATTTAGCATTAATCAACAAGAAAATAAGCCAGAATCTATAAGCTACTAACTATGCTAATTATTTTTTTAGATTTTAAGATTTTTAAG
>BQNB010067386.1:0-34216 GCA_026074375.1 Tanacetum coccineum | reverse complement strand
GGAGTCCAAACTTTTCAAGAATACTTTTCAAACGACACTTAGAGGTCGTTCTCTCATGACTTGTGCAATGGTATTATGAAGTAACGCTCCCGGAAACACATTCCGCTGCGACCCAATTTTGGGGGTGTTACACAAGTACCTTGAACTGCCTTGGATGCCAGAGGACCCATACGTAGAGGCCGCTCTTTAGGCCCCACCCTCTCCAGATTACGTGCATGGCCTTGAGGAGCCGGAGCAGGAACCACCTTCTCCAGATTATGTTCCAGGCCCAGAGCATGTTGATGATAAGATTGTTGCTGAGGATCAACCATATGCTGAGGATGCCTCACCCACTACTCGGTCACCTGACTATGTCCTGGAGTCCGATCCTGAGGTGGACCCGGAGGAGGATGACGATAAGGACCCCGAGGAGGATCCTGTTGACTATCCTGTTGATGGAGGAGATGACGGAGACGATGAGGATGAGCCATTGGAGGAGGATGAGGATGATGATGTTGACATAGAGGCTGATGAGGATAAGGAGGAGGAGGAGCACCCAGCTCCTGCCGACTCTGTAGTTGTTGCTTTACCAGCTACTGATCAGGCCCCATCTGCGGAGGAGACAGAGCCGTTCGAGACTGATGAGTCTGCGGCCACACCACCACCACACCCTGCATATCGTGTGACAGCTAGGATTTCTATTCCAGCTCCAGTACCTACACCAGTATGGTCTGATGCAGAGGTTGCCAGACTTCTCGCTATATCTACTCCACCATCATCACCACTCTCCCCATGGTCTTCACCACTTCCCCAGATACCTTCTCCACCACTACCCCTGATACCATCTCCATCACTACCACTATCACCACCCTCACCTGTGTTATCTCCAGCACCACCTCCTAGCCTCATTCGTTCATTGGGCTATCGAGCTGCTATGATTCGAATGAGAGCTGAGGCCGCATCTACTTTCCATTCTCTACCATTACCACCATCCTTCATACTCTCCCCCACCAGATCAGATGCACCATCATTAGGGATACCACCACCCTTGCCCATATCAGTTCCTACTTCATCACCACCATTGCTACTACCCTCTGCTAGTCGTAGGGAGGACAGACCCGAGGTTACCTTACCACCTCGGAAGAGGTTAGGTATCGCTCTTGGTCCTAGATACGAGGTAGGAGAGAGCTCATCTACTGCTGCTAGACTGGCTGGAGGTCTTGGGGCAGACTATGGCTTTGTAGCAACTATAGATAGGGAGATCAGGCGTGATCCGGAGATAGAGGTTGGATATGGGATCACCGACTCGTGGGATGAGATAGTTGAGACCCTTCAGGGGGCACCAGTTAGTACTGATACGGAGTTGGTCGACATATGACAGGATTTGAGACTAGGTTTAGGCAAGACACAGATGAGATTTATACGAGGTTAGACGATGAGCAAAGTCAGAGATAGCTATTGGTTGGTCGGCTCAATATGTTGTTTAGAGACAGACGAGCACATGCATATACACGTCATCAGATGGAGACAGAGGCTAGATTGTCTCGAGAGGCTTGGAGGCGATCGATGGATGCGAGGGGAGGGGGGGGGGGGGGGGGGGGTGTGATCTTGCCCGCGGAGGGTTATGTCACCCCCCCTCACCCCACCCCCAACCTCTCCAACACCCAAAAGGCGCACTACCGTCACGGGTCAGATTGTCAGGATTAGAGAGTTGAATGCTGCTGATGCAGGAGCATGTGTATAAATACCCCCATTCCCCCCCCCCCCCCCTTTTTTTTTTTTTTCTTTATGACTACAGAGATGCTGAAGGCAGAAAATAGGAGTCTGCATAGATGAGAGAGTTGTGGGACGGCTTGATCATACCCGACAACAGCAGCTTATACAGACATTGACAGTGATGCAGTCATTACAGGGACATGTGACCACGCTATAGGGACAGGTAGCAGCACTACAGGGGCAAGTTACCGCACTGCAAGGACAGCAGGGACCCGCTGGAGGTCCTACACAGCCAGAGCTGCCAGAGGAGGCTGGTAGCAGTTCCTAGATTAGATCATGTTATGGCTAGTCATTTTATATATATCCTACTAAGTATTACGGGTTTAATCCCGGCTAGTAAGGCTTTAGGTTGTTATGTTTATTTTGTAACCTAAACATTATGATCATTTTGTATCTGGACCATTCATGTATGTTTTCCAATTTATATATGGAATGGTTGTATTATGTCACGTCTGTAATCGAATTTGTTTATGAATGAATGTCGATTTGGTTATATCATTGTTGATTACAATTCAGTTGTATATTTCACTGTGTGATGTGATCTCACTTTATTTATCATGTATATGTCATGTCATGGTTATGATTTTATGAAATCTAACGGGTATTGTATTTTCTTGTGATTGAAGAAAATGGCACAAAAACGAGCCACAAGGTCAACACCGGTCACAACAACCCCAGCCCCAACATCAACCACCACCATATCGGTCACTAATGCCCAACTTCAGGCAATGATTGACCAAGGTGTCACTGCCGCTTTGGCAGCACGAGATGCAAACAGGAATGGCGATGACAGCCACACTTCGGGAATGGGTGGCAGAAGGACTGAACGCATTGTTCGAGAATGCACTTACCAAGACTTTATGAAGTGCAAACCTCTATATTTCAAAGGCACTGAGGGAGTTGTTGAATTAACTCAATGGTTCGAAAGGATGGAGACTGTTTTCCGCATAAGCAACTGCTCTGTGGAAAATCAGATTAAGTTTTCCACTTGTACTCTTCTAGCAGGTGCTCTAACATGGTGGAATTCCCATGTTTTGACTGTCAGTCATGATGTTGCATATGCAATGACATGGGCCGATCTGAGAAAGAAAATGACTGACAAGTACTGTCCAAGGAACGAGATGAAAAAGCTCGAGGCTGAATTGTGGAATTTGAAAGTGAAGGGTACTGATGTGATAGGGTACAACCAACGTTTCCAGGAACTAGCACTACTGTGTGTTAGGATGTTTCCTGAGGAGTCTGACAAGATTGAAAGGTACGTCGGCGGATTGCCCGACATGATCCATGGAAATATTGTAGCATCAAAGCCGAAAACCATGCAAGAGGCTGTTGAAATGGCCCTGAAATATAGGGATAAGAAAGTCAGCCCATTGCTGAAATGACCCAGCTGAGAACAAAATGAAGAATTTGAATACATTCCCGAAATAATCAAAACCAACAACAACAGAACAAGAGACAGAACACTGGCAGGGCCTATACTGCAGGGACTGGTGAAAAGAAGCCATACGAGGGATCTAAACCCCTATATAAGTGCAACTATCACCACGACAGTCCGTGTGCTCCAAAATGCCACAAATGCAACAAAGTTGGCCATTTTGCTCATGACTGTAGCAGTGCGGGAAATGCCAACAATGCTAACAATCAGAGGGGCACTAGGTCAGGCCATAAACCTTCAACTCCCCCCCTGCTTTGAGTGTGGAGTTCAAGGACACTTCAAGACTGGGAATGCCAAGCTGAGGAACAACAAAAAACCATGGAAATCGAGTTGGTAATGACAGGCTCCAGCCAAGTGTATGCAGTGGACATGCAGGACAAACCTGGACTTCCAACATCGTGACGGGTAGTTCCTTTCAACAACCGCTATGCTCTAGATTATTTGATCACTGGTGCCGATGGAGTTTTGTTGTCTACTGCATGTAGTTCCCAAATGGATATCACGCACTACCTTAGATCACTATTATGATGTCGAACTAGCGGACGGGAGAATAATTGGGTTAAACACTATCCTTAGGGGTTGCACATTAAATCTCCTGAACCACCCATTCAACATAAATTTAATGCCCGTAGAACTTGGTAGTTTCGACGCTATAATTGGGATGGATTGGTTGGCAAAGTACCAAGCAATCATTGTGTGTGCCGAAAAGATCGTTCGTATCCCCTGGGGAAATGAAACATTAATTGTTCGGTACGAAAGCAACCAGGGAAGAGCTCATCTACTCATTATCTCGTTGTACTCCAAAACACAAGAATACATGCTAAAAGGTATGTCTGTCTCTTTTGGCACTGTCACTAACAAATTGAGTTGAAGGCAAGTCGGAGAAGAAGCGACTTGAGGATGTACCCATAGTTCGAGATTTTCCTGAAGTCTTTCCTGAGGACTTGCCGGGTCTTCCTCCGACTCGACAAGTGGAATTTCAAATCGATTTGATACCTGGTGCTGCACCCGTAGCTCGGGCGCCTTATCGATTGGCACCTTCTGAAATGAAAGAGTTGTCGGAGCAACTAAAAGAACTATCTGACAAAGGCTTTATAAGACCTAGTTCCTCACCCTGGGGAGCTCCGGTCTTGTTTGTCAAGAAGAAAGACGGATCATTCCGGATGTGCATTGATTATCGGGAATTGAACAAGCTAACGGTGAAGAACCGTTATCCGCTCCCAAGAATTGATGATTTATTTGATCAGCTTCAAGGGTCGAGTGTCTACTCGAAGATCGACCTAAGGTCAGGTTATCATCAACTGAGGGTTCGAGAAGAAGACATTCCAAAAACCGCTTTCAGAACCCGTTACGGCCATTATGAATTTCAAGTTATGCCGTTTGGTTTGACAAACGCACCTGCCGTATTCATGGACCTTATGAATCGGGTGTGCAAACCATATTTGGATAAATTTGTGATTGTCTTTATTGATGATATTCTGATATATTCAAAGAACAAGCAAGAACACGAAGAGCACCTTAAGCTAATCTTAGAATTGCTTAAGAAAGAGGAGTTGTATGCCAAATTTTCCAAGTGTGAATTTTGGATTCCCAAAGTACAGTTTTTTGCCCTTGAGTTACGTGATTGATAGTGAGGGCATTCACGTGGATCCCACCAAGATTGAATCCATTAAAGATTGGACATCTCCTAAGTCACCAACGTAGATTCGTCAATTTTTAGGTCTTGCTGGGTATTATCGAAGATTCATCGAAGGATTTTCGAAGATTGCCAAACCGATAACCAAGCTCACTCAGAAGAAGGTCAAGTTTGTTTGGGGTGATAAACAAGAAGCAGTTTTTCAACTGTAAAAGCAGAAGTTGTATTAGCCTAGTGCACCAATCTGGCCTTACCTGAGGAGCGAAGATTTTATCGCATATTGCGATGCTTCAAAGAAGGGTTTGGCTCTGTGTTAATCCAAGGAGAAAAAAGGTGGATTGCTTATGCATCACGCAACTGAAGATTCATGAGAAGAATTATCGGACTCATGATTGGAACTGGGCAGTAGTGTTCGACTTCAAGATCTTGGAGGCATACATGTATGGAACCAAGTGCACGGTGTTCACTGATCATAAGAGCCTACAACACATTCTTAATCAGAAAGAGTTGAACATGAGGCAACGTCGTTGGTTAGAGTTGCTCAACAATTGTGAGACTCGTTATCACCCGGGAAAGGAAAACGTTGTTGCTGATGCTCTAAGCAGGAAGGAGAGAGATCAACCATTAAGAGTTCAAGCTTTAGTCATGACTATTGGCTTGGATCTTCCCAAACAAATCATTGAAGTCAGACTGAAGCACAAAAAAAACCAAAGAACATCGAGAATGAAGATGTTGAGGAAATGTTGGTTGTAAACGTTAAAAATTAGAGGTGATTAGGACGCGAAGTGAAACCCGTACGGATGGAACTCTATGCCTAAATGGCAGGAGTTGGCTACCCTGTTATGGCATTTGCGACTATAAATCATGCACGAGTCCAGAAATCAAAATACTTATACATACCGGGTTTGACAAGATGTACCAAGATATGAGATGCTATATTGGTGGCCCATATAAAAGCCGACATCTGCACCTATGTTAGCAAGTGTTTGACTTGCTATGGTCCAAGGCCGAACATCATAAGGCCATAGGATTGTTGGTTAAAACCCAAGATAACTGAATGGAAGTGGGACATATCATATGGAGTTTGTCACTAAAAGCTCCCAAGATGGTCGCAAGCTACGACACCATTTGGGTGATTTGTTGACCGATCACTAACGTCTGCAATTCACACCAATGAGAGAGACTGATCTTCGATAAACTTGTAAGAATTACCTAAAGGAGGTTGTCACAAAGGCATGGATTACCTGTTTCAATCATTGTGATCGGACCGAGGTTCACATCCAACTTCTAAAGGTCACTTCAGAATGCTTTAGGTACTAATTTGGATATGAGTACTGCGTACCATCCACAAACAGACGGGAAAAGCAAGAGGACCATTCAAACTCTCGAGGATATGTTGCGTGCTTGCGTGATCGATTTCAGAAAAGGTTAGGTTAATCACTTACCGTTAGTTGAATTCTTATATCATAAAACTTCACTGCTAGCCATCAAGGCCGCACCATTCGTAGCACTTTATGGTCAAAAAGTGTCGATTACCTGTTTTGTTGGACCATAAGTTGGAGAAGCTCCAAATCCTCGGTCCAGAACTTATTTATGTGAAACTGACTGAGAAAATCACCCAAATCAAGCAAAGGATGCAAGCCACTCGTGATCGACAGAAGAGTTACGCCGATCTGAAGCGTAAACTGATGGAATTCCAAGTCGGGGATAAAGTTATGCTTAAAGTTTCGCCTTGGAAAGGGGTCGTATGTTTTGGTAAACGGGGGAAGTTAAACCCCAGGTATGTCAGACCTTTCAATGTGTTAGAAAAGGTTGGAGAGGTTGCTTACAAGCTCGAGCTTCCAGAAGAACTAAGCAGAGTTCACAACACATTTCATGTATCCAACTTGAAAAAGTGTTATGCCGACGAACCATTATCCGTTCCGTTGGATGGACTTCAATTTGATGACAAGCTTCAGTTTGTTGAGGAAACATTGACGATCATGGGACAGTAAGTAAACGGGTTGAAGCGAAGCCGCATCCATTAGTCAAAGGTTCGATGGAACTCAAGACGGAGTCCTGTGTTCACGTGGGGAACGTGAAGACCAATTCAAGAAGAAATACCACTCCTCTTCTCCAAGACCCACCGTCGTCAAGTGTCACTCACTGCATCGTAAGTCCTTAGGACAAGGCTAGTTTACTTAGGGAAGTCTATAATAACCCCGTGTTTTAAGTCATTGACGACGTGATAAATCTACTATTTATTTTAGTGCCGTTGCGTTTGCTTGTAATTTCATGTATTAAGTAATATCGCGATAAGCTAAAAATTAGCGTTAATGTTAACGGGCCAACCATAACATTAAGCGTTACCTCAATCAAGTATTTAATTAATTATTTTGAGAATGATTTGGTCATTTCGTCATTTTATATTTATCTGCTACGTAAAGTGTTTACGTTTGCGTTAATTAAGTTTAGGCTTACCCGGAACCACAAAATATTCTACGCTTCAACATATGCCCTATTATTTTTTTCTATGGCCAAAGTTTGTTACATAATCTTTACCATATGCACCATACTTATACATGTCCATATATTTATATATATATATAGGAAGAAGCTAGACTTATTCAATTTTACAAGTATGCATTTCGAAAAGAAACTACACTTTACATGATACATTATACTTTCATTTCAAGTAATACTTTCTTACTTACAAAGAAAATGGCAAGCCAACACTCTCCTTATTATCATGGGACAATCCCTACTTTTACATGACAAGAAAACATTTCCATTTATGAGCTAGGTGAATGTACAATTAGAGGTTGGTAATGCATACGTAATATTGACCATCTATTCACCCTAATTCATGCAAGTTGCCCCACCCACCTATTGCGAAGGCGGCGGGTTTTGGTTGGGGGGGGGGGGGGGGTGGGGGGTTGGGGGGGGGGGGGGGGGGGGATACCTTTTCTTAGTTCTTTTAGTTCTTAATATTACTTAAAATTGCTAGTCTATTAAGATATAAGTGTTGCTAGCAAGAGAAAGAATAAACATACAATACACTTCACTTACAAAAACCAACTATTTTCTCTCCTTTTTCCTTCAATAAGCCACGACAAACAAACCCCCATTTAAGCCATCCATACTTTGATTTTCTAAGATCATACACACATACACACCTCATTCCTAAGACATCCTAAGTTATTTTCAAGCCTTGGTTAATCATTTACAAGTGTTGAAGCAAGAAATCAAGATTAGGGTTTCATATTGAATAAGGGTTTTCATAGCTTGCAAGCTTGGGTTTTAAATCCAAACAAGGGTTTAGATCATATTTCTCATCATTCATCACTAAGGTTACCTAAAACATTTATCTTTTCATTTTCATGATTTTATATGTATATGATGTTCTATATAGAAAAATCACCATTTAAGACTTTTGAACATGTAAAAGGGATTTTTACTTGTGATTATGCTTTTGTTCACTTTTTCATATGATTTTGGGTTGATAATATCATGTTAAAATGGATCTATAAGTGTTATACCATGTTGGTTAAGTGTAAAAAAGATCATGTACAAATTAGGGTTTATAAAGTTTACTTAGTATGTTACAAGTAAAAGTAATGCAAATGACATGTTAACCTTGTTTATGGACTTTTAGTGATGTTATATGAATACTAAAATAAGGTTATAATGGAAGTATAAGTGATGAACAACCTTGGTTAAGCTTAAAAAGTGTTAATGAAAGATTAGGGTTTTTTAATGATTTACATGAAAAGCTACAAGTAAATGTGTATAATCAACTTGATAAACTTGTTAATTCATTGGTACGTTTAGACATATGAGGGACAATGATGGACTATGGACTTTATTATATGTAAGACCATATAATAGTTATTTAGATAGTTATAAAAAGACTTATGGTAAAATACAAAGTTGAAAGTATGAAAATAAAAGTTAAATATGGACTTAAGAAAGTCATCACAACTTTCTGCCAAAAATTCGTATAAAAATATATTTATTTTATATTTTTATAAAATACTACATCTCAAGACGAATCCGTACATGTAAGAAACTTGAAAAACGGATAAATAACGAAAAAGTTACGGTAAAAACAAGTTTAACGATATATAATAACGAATTTATAAAAGATTTTTTATAATACAATTTATAAAAAATAAAATTATATAAAACAGAAAGTTTAGTATTTTTAAAAGATTACACATATTTTTAGGATTCCAAAATGATAAGAAACGAAAATTTTCAATTAATAACGAATGAGTTATGAATTTTGCGAGTTTACGACAATTAATACTTTTATAAAACTATTTTTATAAAAGTCATGTTCTGACTGGGAAACAATTTATTTTGTAAACTTCATAAATAAATAGACTTTCAATTATGAGAACGTGTCGAATGGAATCGCTAAAAACGGAGCTATAACGAATAAAATACGACGTTTACGGGTTTTACGATAACTAAAACTATAAAAATAACTTTATAACTGGTGTGAACAGTAAAAAGTACTGTTCATCAAAGGATCAAAAATATGAAAATGTCAAATTATGATAACTCGTCCTAATACGAAAGCGTGGGCATAAGAAACGTCAACTCGGGCTTAAAACACGGAACGTTACGCCAAATTTATACAACGGTAATTTAAACGTTTTTAACTTGTTATTAAAACACAATTTTTCCAAAAATTAGAATGTTGATTAGTATATAGAATTTTGCATGGTAGTACTTCTCGACTTAATTTATAATAGGTTGCATCTGACGATTTACGTGACGCATTATCTGTGATATACTTGTTATTCGCTCACTCAAGGTGAGTTCATAGCCCCACGTTTTACATGATTTGTTTTACAAGTTTTTGGGGTGAGAAACATGCAATGTTTTATAACTGGACACAAGTGGTTAAGTTTCATATTATGATTACGTGTTGCCTAAGTAGCGATAACCCTAGTTGAGCCCATTATCATGAACTGTCAGTTACTGGATTGTGAGCGCGAATGTTATGAATAGATCTATTAGGATTGACATCCCGTTTTTTTCGGGGGGGGAGTGTTTAGCTATATGGGCAAACAAACGTATAGCATGTCGAACATAGGATGTTGCGGGTTAGAACATCATCACGGGCAAATTTAGGCCATTTAATATGGTATTAAATTTATGTCGAGCTTCAGTGTCATGAGCTTAGGGCAACGTAATTACATTTATATGATGTCTGCATCTGTTGCATTATCATACACTTGGGAAATCTTGTGGTCCTTCAATATATGATTTATCAAACCTATGAATTCACCAACATTATTGTTGACGTTTTAAAGAAATGTTTTTCAGGGGATCAATAAGCACGAGGTGGGATGGATACATTGGTGGTTTAAGTTTTGGGATGTCATGCTAAAGATATGGTTGCATTTTGTTTTGGGAAATTCATGTGTTATGAACCAGTATCTTTGTAATAATAATGATGAACAAGTTAAAGCTTCGGGGTTATGTAACAAATACTTTATTAAATCCAATGTATCAGTTTTAAACGACTTTTTAGTCGTTCTATATATATCTTGTGTTATTGATCTAAGAAGTAACATGCCCCGGACCCTTATTCCGCTACGACCCAATTTGGGGGTGTTACACTTATTGTTCAGTCCTTGTTGTAGCTTATTTACGTGGCTTAACAGCTTATTTTCAAGCTTATTCTAGTTTTGGGTTTGCTTATTTTTGTGGTCGGCTTGATGATAAGAACAAGGACGAGTTTTTTTTTGTTACTCGTTGAGGTGGAGACACATATCCCATTTTTCAGCTGAAACGAAAAGGATAACTGTTTTTGTGTTTTGGCTACAAGACAAATCAAAAGTACTAACGAAACATGTATGTCTGATGTTAAGCGAAACATGTATGTCTGATGTTAAAGGTTGAACGAAATATTCACTCACAGGTCAAGTGAAACATGTTGTAATGTTAAGCGAAATATGACAGGGATTATTCGAGCGAAATATTACATTTTATAGAACGAAACTATGCCAAATTTTTTTATAACTCGAGCAAAACATGTATTCCAGCTTCATTGAGCGAAATATGACAATGAATTAGGTGTGCGAAATATGTTGTAACACAGGTTCATCGTGCGAAATATAACAACTTGTTTGGGGTTTTCCGGTTTCGAGTTTTGGTTGTTCACGGCTCTTCTAACTTATATCATTACGATCGCGGTGTTTCTACCGATCATCGTTGTGTATTTATTTTTGGTCGACGATAACCATACGACTCCGCGAGATCAAATAAACTTCCTGTTACAATTCTAAATGTTTAAATGAAGAAGAAAGCTTGCATGGAGGGAAAACGTGGTTCGTATTTATTATAATTCAAAATTTGCACTTTTGGCCCCTCAACTTCATAACCGTTTTTACTTTTAACTTTTAGGTTTTCAAAGTTTTAATTTTAGCCCTTTGTCCTTAAAACTCTTTCAATCTTAACCTCTACTTTTCAAAACATTTTCATATTTAGTGATTTGTTTTCAATTTTGTTTTCCTTTACTTAGTTTATTTTCAATTTTAGCCATTTCGTTGTAAGAAATTTCACCGTTTGACGTTTTAAGCTCATTAATCGTTACAAAAGCTCATGTACTTCAATTTCAACAATGATTTCAACAACAATTAATCTTTGTTTCATAGTTTCTTCTTGATTTTGTAAAATCTCTCGAAAGATACGATTCTTTTCTCGGTTTTAATCAAAGACTTGTAAAAACCCGTAAACGTTAATTGAATTCAATCCACAACAACAATCACTTTACCTACTTAAGATCCGATATCCATTCACAACATCAAAATGTCAAATACCAATAATAATTTTGATAAGTGTAGAATCTCATATTTTTCTATTTTATGCTTAAAAAGGCCCAATTCAACCCAAAACGGATCAAAAATGGCAAAAATGTGCTTGTATCTGAGTTTTATGTGTGCAGGTTTGGATATGCCAAATATTGCAAGAAATCAGTCAAAAACGAACACGAGAACGGATGAGTGATCAAAGCCGAAGCCAGAGAAATCATGCCTCAGCCTTCTACAGTCAACTGCAGCTAAACCACAGTCAACCAAGCCCAACTCCATTATTTTATAAACACAAGGGCTGAATATGCAACTTACCCAAAGATAATTATAACTTGAAATTGTTCTTACCCAAACACAAGGGCCGAATGTGTAATTTCCCCAAAGATACAAAAAGGGCGCGGGTCTTACCCGGGTCAAATAAACCCGTGGATCCATCTCTCAACCAATCATAAGCCATCCCCCAACCCGTCCTAACCCGATTACCCACAATTAACCCGAACCCTTAACCCGACCTACCCGGTTAAACTTATAACCCCATTACACTTACTGTGCACTCATTTACCCCCAAAACAGATTTAACACTCACTCACACACGAACAACTCAAGAACACCAATGAACCCTAGTTTCTTAACCCCTCATCCCCACACTAATTAACCATAGGGTTAATAACCCTCTCACACTCCTTAACCCATCCATCACTTTCAATTAACCCTAACCCCCTTGAGTTAAATCCATGTGGCTGAAAGAAGGATTGTGATTGGTGGATATGACGTGGGAGTGAGTGTATATTCAGTCACACTCACCAAACTAACACACCAAGCCACGTCAACGATCCGTTTTTACACACTTTAATCCAACGGCCTAAAAGCTAGATCAAGGAGAGAGAAGAGATGGAGGGCCAAGATGAAAAAGAAAAGAAGGACCTAGAAGATGGGAGGAGATCAAGCTTCGGGTATAAATACCCCCTCGTTCCAGCTTATTGGGGTGATTTTTTGAGTTTATTTTTGTAATAGTTTAATTTTGTCGATTCCGTTTTTAGTAGTTTTTATGTAATTTCAATTTCCTGTTATTTTATTTCGTATTGTAAGAAACTTATTTCAGTATTAATAAAAGAATTATTTCATATCAATTTGCTTCTTCATTTAAATTCTGTCAAAGTATCTGTTATTGTGTTCATATAATGAAGGCTTGATACCTATTGGAATTGGATGGCTGCTATGGTATCAAGGGTTTTAGAGCTGAGGGTCAGCATTAGGTTAGATTAGGATTGTTGTTGTTGATTCAATATGAGCTTATGTGAATAAGCCATAAGCTCATAATAAGCTGTTAAGCTTTCCTGTTAGCTGGAAACAAAGGTACTCTTTATTTTCTTTAAGCTTCAATAAGTTTTTATTTTTGTCTATTGAATTCTGTCTTCTTAATTAAGCTGTTGAATCTGTTAAATGATAGTTGATAAGCAGTTTAGATAAGCTGCAGCTTTTAGTTTTATAAGTTGAATCTATCTTGTGGTTTTGAGGTAATTGTTTAATCAGTTTAGGTTATAAGCTGCTGAAGCTTATTAGTTTTCATATGCTCATCAGCTTATTTCAAATAAGTTAGAGCTAATTTGTCTTTTAAAAGTTTAGTTAAATAAGCTGTTTTATATGAAAAAGGGATGCTGGTTGTTAAATTTTAGATGTTTCAGGGGCCTGTCTTGCATTTTTTTATAGTTTCTGTTAGTTTAAAGTTACACAGTTAGTCCTTGTTAATTGCATAATTAGTCCTTAGTTAATCACATAGTTAGTCCTTTGTTAGTTTAAGTGTTAGTCTAGTTAGTCCCAAGTTCAGGGGGCCTTTCTGCCGTTTAGTGAAAATTTGTGATTTTAGTATAAAATCTAAATTTACCCCGCCTACCCTCGACTTTGTTTTGTGTTACTTTCAATCCTTGTGTTTTGGCAGATTTGATTTTAGAATAATAAAAATAGTTTAATTAAATAATAAAATTAGGTTTTTTAGTTTAATTAGTTAAATTAGTTAATAATTACTCATTAAAAATTAGGGCTTTTAATAAAATTAATTTTCTGAATTATTTTCTTTTTATAAAAAAAATATTTTATATAATTTTTAGTTTTAAGTTTTATTTTTTTTAAAAATTAATTTTCGAATTTTGTTTTTTAATATTTTCATTTTCAAAAAATCAAATTAAAAAAAAAAAAAAATAAAAAAAAATTAGTAATAAAAATGTTTTTCTCATCTTTTTAAGTATTTAGAATAATTTTGGTTTTTTTCTTTTTTTAAAAGTATTTTCTTAGTTTTTATCAATTTAATTTCTATTTTTAGAATTCTTATTTAGACATTAACAGTATTTTAATTCATAAAAAAATCCGAAAACCCTTTAAAATATTTCTTCTTTTTCTTTAAATTTTCTTTAGCATTAATTTAGGTTTAGGAATCCTAGTTTTCATTTTTAGATTTAAATTGAATTTGTTTTTCTTAATGTCGCATTTTATTTATTTATATTTTTTCTATTTCTAAATTAGTTTAATTTGTTAATTAGTTGTTTAATTGTGCCTTTAATTTTAGTAGTATAATTAAATCAAAAATATCTCTTTTCTTATTCAAATCAATCATTCCGAACGAGATCGAGGTTTCCATTGCACGAGTCATTGGGGAAACGACCCGGGTGATCATACTTGCCCGGTCAAACATACGTATTCTATATATATATCTTTGTGAGTGGAATTGTCCAAGGGATACTTGGGGATTTCCTTAATTTCTCTATAAGTATATTATTTTACGTGTATGTAAAATTGCAATCAGTTTTTGGCGCCGCTGCCGGGGACTTGTGTAAGCGATTCCTTCGTTTCGAGTTTGTCGATTTGGTTTGAAGATCCTTTCGTCCTCGAAAGTTAAATTTTTGTCATAAATTCAAAAATCCAAAAAAATTAAAAAATATAAAAAGTAAAAAATATTTTCTTTTTCTTTTTAGTATAATTATCATATTAAAAAAAAAAAATAGAAAAATCAAAAATATAAAAAAATTGTCTTAATTCAGAAAATAAAATTCACAAAGTTGGTAAAAGAACACCAACAAATAATATCTTCTATTGAGATATTATCATTTCAATTTCCGGTGAACTTGCAATTTGTTCCCAATTCGTAAATCAAAGATTTAACAACTTGCTTTTGTTTCACTACCGAGTACGGTCACCTGGAAAAGCAATTTTCAAGAGCTACGTGAGTAGTTGATTATTTGGTTAAGTCTCTTTGTGTAACCGTTAAATATTTCATCGTTAAAAAATACTATATAATATTTTTATATATATTTAAAAAATTAGTGTAAAATTTTGCTTTTTAATTGTTAAATTTTCCTTTTAAGCGCACTCGTTCGCAATCTCGTAGACGTCGTCAAACAACAATAATCCGGATGTAGAAAGTTTTGATTAGAAGATCCAATTGTTAAACAAAACGTTGTTCCAATGGCCGACAATCGAACAATGGCCCAAATGTTACAAGCACCTATCGAGGGGTATGAGGATGCTATAGTTGTTCCACCGATCAATGCTAACAATTTCGAGCTTAAGCAACCTTTAATCAATCTTGTGCAAAGCAACAAATTCACGGGTAGACAAGATCCCCACAATCACCTTCGATTTTTTAACAAAGTCACTTCAACGTTTAGACATCCCGAAGTTCCGAACACTTCGATAAAGCTTTTGCTTTTCCCTTTTTCTCTAGACGGTGAAGCCCGAGATTGGTTAGACAAAGAACCACCAAGATCAATTCTCACATGGGACGACCTTGTTTCAAAATTCATAAACCAATACTTTCCACCTTCAAAAACCACTTACTATCGGAATGAGATCATAACCTTTTACCAAAAACCAAACGAAGCCTTTAATGAAGCATGGGAACGTTTTAAAGGACTCCTTCGTCAATGTCCTCACCATGGCTTTTCAGAACTCCACCAACTCGATACTTTTTACAACTCTTTGAATTCAAACGATCAAGATGCCTTAGATTCTGCAGCAGGTGGCAATTTCTTAGACAAGATGCCTCAAGAAGGTTTAGCGATTATTGAAAGCAAGTCAAAAGTTCGTTACTCAAGAAGTCGTGCTAATGATTCAAGAGTGAGTACGGATGCTCCTCTTTCTAATTCTTCATCTTCTAATAATTCTTTCCGAGATATGCAACAAAATATCCGCTTCTCTCGAGATAAGATGACTATCAATGATGAACAAAAATGTTGAATGAAATGAAAGCCTTAGTTGTTACTCTACTGCACCGTCAAAAGCAGTTGAGGAAGTTATGTGTCACTGTGGATCAAATCACTATTTTCATCTTTGTTGTGACTCGAGGTGGAAACGATTTTCCTGACCCACCACCAAACACCCCAACCCCCCCCACCCCATTTCTTTTTCTTATTCATGACAATATCCAACAATTGCATACAAACTGCATGCCGTTGGTAATTTTCTCAAAGAAAACACAAGCATTTCAATCTGGCAAGTCAACATGAGTACCGGGTTTAATCAACCGATATGTCCAAACCAACCAAAACTGTATCAAGAAACCATTCTAATTTCAACAAAACGTGGAGGAAATTTTAATCAAAACCGTCAAAATCAAGTTTATCAAGCTCCACCATATCAACACCAACCAATCACCACAAAACAATCAAGTATACATACCAACCTCCAACAATATGTGTCTAAAACGGAATTTGAGAATTCTTCTAAGCAATGATGGACACATGAATAATTTGCAAATGAAGTGGGATAATTTTTCAAATATATTTTCAAAAAGTTTAAAATGAGTCTCAAAAGAAGCAAAGATGATTTTAGAAAATGATGCTCGGTTCCCCCCCGTTTCATGCAAAATTATCACACAAACCAACCTTCAAGTTCAAGTTCTTTACCTAGCAATACCATTCCAAACCCAAGGAATGAAGCCAAGGCAATTACAACTCGTAGTGGTATCTCACGATGACTCCAATGCACCGCGGTGGATGGAAAAAGGGAATGTTGAGGTGACCAAAGTTACGGAGCTACCAAGCACTTAGACATCCACCTCCTCCATTTGTCCATAAACAAACATAGACAAAGAAACTCATCGAAGAACCTTCTTTCGTTGCCAACATAACCAAACCTAATTTGCCTTACCCATCATGATCAACAAAGAAAGATTCGTGAAAAGGGGATGATAATCCTTGCTTCAAAGTTTTTGGAAATCTTCCGTAATCTTCCACTTTAGCTAAGTTTCGCGGCATGCTCTCATATATGCCAAAGTTTGCTCCGATGTTTCAAAAAGATGCCTAAATAAACAAAGACAATTAATTGATATCCCAAAACACATTGAATGAAAATTGTAGTGCGGTTTCCTAAAAAAGCTTCCAGAAAGCTAGGTGACCGGTCGATTTCGCATTTCCATGTGACTTTTCAGAGTTTGATAGTACTTAGCCCTTGGCAGATTTAGGTGCTAGTATCAATTCATGCCTTTTATCCATGGAAAAAGACTTCAACTCTCAGGCCTACCGAACAACAAAATGTATTAGAATTAGCGGACAGTACAAATTTCATAACCAACCGATGTGCTGAAAATGTTTTGTCAAGTAGGGAAATTTTACTTCCCGCTGATTTCGTTGTTCTTCGATTTTATAGGACGATCTCGGAGTACCATTAATACTCGGGCGACCCTTTCTTAGGACGGCTCATGCTTTAATCGATGTTTACGAAGGAGAGATTACTCTTAGGAATGATGATCAATCGTTAACCCTTAAATGTGGTGATGCACCTTCCATTTCATACAACAATCTTGAATCATTGAAGAAAGTTGATCTCATTGATGCTACTTGTGAAGAGTACTCACAAGAAGTACTTGGATTTTCCGATTCCGTTGCTTACAACAATCCTTCTCCAGACTTTGATCCGATTGTTTCTAATTCATCTCCAACACTTACTCCTTTTGATGAAAGTGATTTTCTACTCTTTGAGGAAGCCGATGCTTTTATAGCAATCGATGATGAACCAGTTTCACCAGTTTTTAATGCTACGTACTTCTGATCCGGGGTGACAATCTCATTCTCGAGGCACTTCTCAACAATGATCCATTACCTCACCCAAAACCAAGGAGATTACTCACCCGGAATTCAAAAAGATCTTAAAGTTGTTGAACCAAAAGAATCTTAGAAGGAAATTCCCAAAGCGCGCTTAAAGGAGTTACCTCCGCATCTCGAGTAATGCGTTCTTAGTGGAAAATAACTAGATTCCAGTTATAATTTCAAAAGAATTTGAGCCAGAAGAAAAGGACTTTACTATTAAAGTCCTCAAAGATAACCGAAAACAAGCAATGCCTTGGAAACTTTCTGATATTAGAGCATAGTCAGAGTTTTGCTCTCACAAAATCCTTTTAGAAGATGATTACCAACCTTCAGTCCAACATCAAAGAAGGGTTAACCCTAAAATCCACGACGTCATCAAGAAAGAAGTAGAAAAACTTCTTGACGCAGATTGATTTTACAATCTCGGATTGTCAATGGGTTAGTCCGGTCCATTGTGTCCTAAAAGGTGTATGATCCGTTGGCACAAATGAAGAAAATTGAGCTGGGTGCACTTACAAGATTAGTCACGGGATGGAGAGTTTGCATCGACTATCGAAGTTGAAAGAAGCACTTGTAAAGGACCATTTTCGTTACCTTTCATGGACAAGATGTTAGAACGATTGCCTGGCAACGTGTTTTATTGTTTCTTAGATGGTTTTTCTGGGTATTTTCAAATTCCCATTGAACCTAAAGATCAAGAGAAAACTACTTTCACATGCCCATACGGAACTTTCGCGTACCGTCGTATGCCATTCGGTTTGTGCAATGCACCCGGAACTTTTCAACGTTGTATGATGGGCCCCCCCCCCCTCCCCCACCCCCCCCACCCCCGCCCCTTGCCCTCCACCCCACACCCTCCCCCTCACCCACCCCCACATCCCACACCCCCCCCCACCCACGCCCCCCCAACCAAACCCCCACCCTCCCCCCCCCCCCCCCCCCCCCACCCCACTACCACACCCCCCCCCCCCCCCGAACCAACTCAACCCCCCCCCCCCCCCCCACCCCCCCCCCCCCAACCCCCCCCCTCCCCCCCTAGCACACACCACCCCCACCCCCCCACCAACCCCCACCCACGCACCCCCACGTTACCCCCCCCCTCCCCCCCCCCCCCTATACCCCCCCCCCCCCCACCCCCCCCCTCCCACTCTACCCCTCTCCAACCCCCACCCGCAACACCCCACCCCCCGCCTCCCTCTCACCCCACATGTTTCACGATATGTATAGAACAAACTATGGAAGTTTTCATGGACGATTATCAGTCTTTGGAGATTCTTTTTCGTCGTGTCTTGCCAATTTAGATAACAATGCTTATAAGATGTGAGACACCATAAATTAGCACAAATTGGGAAACGAGCCATTTCATGGTTAAAGGAAGGCATTGTTTTAGTACATAAGATATCATAACAAAGATTTGAGGTTGATAAAGCAAATTGATGTCTTTCTAAGTTCCTCATCCAACAACGTCAAAGGAATTCAAAGTTTTCTTCGGGCATGCTGGATTCTTATCGAAAGATTATCAAAGACTTTTCCAAAATCTTCGACCATGACCTTCTTTTAGAGAAAACATCCTTTCATTTTCTTCAGAAGATTGCATTCTAGCCTTTCAAACATTGAAAAGGAAGTTGACCGAAGCTCCAATTTCTCATTGATCCGAATGGGACAACCTTTTGAAATCATGTGCGATGCAGTGATTATGCAATAGGAGCGGTTTTAGGGCAAGATTGAGAAAGCATTCCGCCAATTCATTATGCTAGTAAGACAATGACTGAAGCAGAAACAAATTACACAACAACCGAGAAAGAGATGCTTGCAGTTGTTTATGCTTTCGAGAAGTTTCGATCATATTTAATCATGAACAAGAGTGTTGTTTACACAGACCACTCCGCTTTGAAATACCTTTTCAACAAGAAAGACGCCAAAGCAAGATTGCTTCGTCTCGATGTGTGGGCTTAGACTCCTTCAAGAATTTGATTTTTTAGTTATCGATACCAAAGGAGCTGAAAACTATGCAGCCGATCACCTCTCTCGTCTTGAAAACCCTTATGAGAATATTTTTGATCCAAAAGAAATTACCGAGACTTTTCCTTTAGAGACTTTAAGTGTGTTAACTTACAAAGACCAAAGTACCCCGTGGTTCGCCGACTTTGCTAACTACCACGCGGGGAAATTCATTAAAAAGGGAATGTCAACTCAAGAGAAAAACAAGTTCTTTAAAGATGTAAAACATTATTTTTGGGATGACCCTTTTCTTTTCAAGACTTGTGCGGATCAAATAATCCGAAGGTGTGTAGATGGCAAAGAAGCTCTCGAAGTTCTCGAAGCTTGTCACAGTGGACCACGGGGGTACAACTACGGAGCCAATTTACGCCAAGAAGGTTTTTGATGACGGTTTTTATTGGGCCTACCATTTATAAAGGATGCCTTCGAATTAATCAATCTTGTGATGCTTGTCAAAGGCCAGGCAAAATTCTCACTTGTGAGATGCCTCAAAATGCATTCCAAGTTTGTCAGTTTTTCGTAGTTATGGGGAATTGATTTTATGGGGACCTTTTACGTCGTCTAGGGTAACAATATATTCTAGTATGCCGTTCGATTATCTTTCCAAGTGGGTTTGAAGCGAATGCGCTCCCTCACCAACGATGCTAGGGTAGTTAATAAGTCTTAAAATCCCTTTTCTCCCGATTCGGTGCCCCGAGAGCAATCATAAGCGATCGTGGGACCCATTTTTGTAACGACAAATTTGATCGAGTTATGTCTAAATATGGTGTCACCCATCGTCTTTCGACTCCTTACCACCCTCAAACGAGTGGTCAAGTTGAAGTCACGAATCGAGGTCTCAAAAGAATTTTGGAGAGAACGGTAGGAGAAAACCGTGCTTCATGGTCAGATAAGTTAGATGATGCATTATGGGCTTTCAGAACCGCTTACAAGACTCCAATTGGATGTACTCCATATAAGTTAGTCTATGGAAAAGCGTGTCACTTACCAGTTGAGCTAGAACACAAAGCGTATTGGGCTCTTAAGCATGCCAACTTCGATTTAAAGACTGCAGGCGATCATCGAAAGCTTCAACTCAATGAACTCAGCGAGCTTCGTGATCAAGCTTATGAGAATTCGCTAATCTACAAGGAGAAGACAAAGAAGTTACACGATTCTAAGATAAAAGGAAACGAATCTTCAATGTTGTGATCAAGTCTTACTTTTAACTCCCGATTAAAGATTTATCTCCGGAAAGCTCAAGTCCCATTGTTCGGACTTTTTCAATCACGAACGTTTATCCTTATGGCACTGCCAGTTGTCTCATTCCGATGGTTCTAATTTCAAAGTCAACTGCCACCGTCTCAAGCAATATATGGCGGGATAGCTCGCTCAGAAGAGTGTGATTCCACCCCGCCCCACACCGCGCTCTCACCCCTCCCCTTGTTCATGGAATCGAGTGTGAAGATAGAGAGATAGAGATCGTGACACGCTATGAAAGACTCAAGCCGCTTCGTGGGAGTCACCCCATGCTTAATCATTTTCTTTCTATTTTATTTTCTAACCTCTAATGTGTTGAGATGTTGAGGGGCCCATCCTCTTCGTTTCTCGTTGTTTGTTATCTGTGTTGTGATTTGGCAGGATTAACCCAACATTTCAAGAATCCTCTCGTGTCCGATGCCTCATTCCGGTGCACTCGAGTTTCTCATCCTTTGTACGAAATTAGTTTGGGGAGATCAATATCCTTTCATCATTAGCGATATCTATCGCTAATGTGTGCGCTTGTCTACTTATGTAAACGGCTTAGATTTTCATAGGCTCTCCCGGACTTTAAACATTGAGGAATCTATCGATTTAATGTGCTTGCTTATTGTTTTGTTCTCACGTACCCGTTTTCCCACAAAAATAGCAAAAATTTTAAATTTTTCAGTGTTATTTCATATTAAAAAAAATAATAATAAATAAAAAAAATAAAAAATAATAAAATAATAAAAAAATAAAAAATAAAAAATAATATAAGTGTTAAAGACAAAAATGTATGTTTTCCGTTGGTAAGAATAAGAAGTAATTTTTGACCCGATTGAACGTGTTGAGTTCTAGCTTTTTCCCTTAACAATTAATGAAGATAGTTTATGCTAGTCTCATGACATGCTAGACTTGAATCATTAGTAAATGAAAGCTTGTGCTAATCTCAAGTAGATTTTAAATATGCCAAGTTGGATTTTATATAGGCTAAGCATTTGCAAAATTTCTTTTGTGAAGAACAAGAAATGATAGTGTTATTTATAAGTCATGATATTAAACGTAGAATAGTTGGATTTCTTTCAAGCTCATATGTATTACTTGTGGCTTTTTCTCCCATTAGCTTGTTTCACTTTTATATATAATTGTTTAATAAATAAAGTTGTATGGTTTTTTGGTTAATAATTAGTTAATAGAAGTTTTCTTAAGCTCCTTTGTGATTAGGATGAGTACACATCAGGAATACTTAATTTGGCTTAAAAATACAAAAATAATAAATAAATAAGTATCTCTGCCAGATTACTTCATCTTGTCGGAGGCGTGGCCGATGTTGAAGTCTTCATATAAGGTGGGGGCCGGTGTCATAATAAGTAGAATAACCTCTTGTCGACTCGCTATCGATGTGGCTTCGAGATAAAAGGCACCGGTTATATATTATATAATCCGAAGTCGAAATATGTTTGCTACATCTTGTCGGAGGCGTGGCCGATGTTGTAGCCTACTAAAGGACTGAGGTTTAATAATGTTGCTTAATTTTTGTCTTGTTTTGTGCCTTAAAGAGCCTAAGGGTATATGGTGCAAATAAGATTGGTTCATTCTTGTCTTAAAGAGCCTTCGGGTATATGACATGAATGGTGCCTTGCTTAAGTAGCCTAATAAAAGCCAAATTTTGGTCGCCTCAATGTGGACTTTAATCTTGATTGCATTTGATCTTTTGAAAAGGGCTAGGAGCTAATTATTGCATTCTTTACCATTACACTTTATTTTCTGAATTAATAAGTATCGAAACAAAAGTCTTAAAGAGCCTTCGGGTATATGACTTAAGTAAAATCCTGAGATACAAAAGTAGGATTTGTGGGAGGAAAAGTAAGTACACAATTAGTATTTATGAGTAGTGTTAGTGTCATGACTTGTAATTAACAATGATCTTGTTTTTAAGCTTGGCATGGGAAAAGTGAAAAATCGGGGATGATGAAGTTTATCTTTAGAACCCTTAACTTGAGTGCTTTTTATGTCTATATCTCAAAGATAACCAATGAAGTAATGAAAGCAATACAGTAATGTCAAACAAATGAAAAAAAAATAAATTGTAGTTAAGTAGTTAATTATCAATAAAAATCATAAAAAGAAAAAAAAATCTTTGAAAATGGGTTGTCGGGTGTTTTATAACTTGTGATCTCTTATCTTTCTCAACAAAAATCTTTGCTACTTTTCAAAGGTTTATAGTTGGAAAAATTAAATCGAGGTATTTGGTTATAAGGCATGTGATATTGCGTGAGGACACACAATCGTTTAGTTTGGGGAATTTTGATATGTGTAAAATACACATATCCGTTTGTACCTAAAATAACCCAATTAAACCCAAAACAGACCAAAAATGGCAAAAATATGCTTGTATTTGTGTTTTGTGTGTGCAGGTACGGATAAGTCAAAAATCACAAGAAAACAATCAAAAGCAAGCAAACACGGACACGAGAATCAGAAGAGTACAAAGCCGAAGCCAAAAGAAGCCAAAGCCTTAGCCAATTTTCATCTTCAAGGGCCAATCTTGCAATTTCCGAAAGTTATTTATAACTTGAAAAAAAGAGGAAAGAAAGAGAAGGGCCAAATGTGCAACCCTTCCAAACTCCAACAGTTTTAACTGTCGAAAAAGAAGCGGGAACCACTTTTACTATTCATCGTCTCTCCCATATTCACCCCCATGGTAAAACAAGGGGCAAATAGAAATTAGAGGGTGATTAAGTCAATTCAAGAGGTCTACATCACAAACCCAGGGTCAAATCAGTCTTTAATCAAAGGATTCATTAAAGAAGAGCCACATCATCAAGTAAAGAAGCACAAATAGTGGTGGGTTTTTGTGCTAAATCACTCACAAAACTAACACAAACGTCACATCAAGGGAATGACACGCTGGCAATCCTCAGGTGTCCACATCTTGATCAAACGGCCACAATTGATGATCAAATGATTGAAGAAATGAATGGCAGAGATTGAAAGATTGAAAAGCAGGGCTAGAGGTCCTAGAAGCTTCAGCTGGGCACTATAAAAAGACCTCACTTCTCACACACACAGCATCTAGGTTTTAGTAGTCAATTTTAGTTTTTATTAATTTTTAGCTTAAATCCGTATTTTTACTTAAATGTTCTTGTAATTTCCTTTTCTAGTAATGTAATTCAGTTTTCAATTAATGAAATTCAGTTTTAATTTGTCATAAGCTCTTCTTATTTTCAACCTTTAAGCTCTCTTAATAAGCTAAAATTGTCTCAATAAGCTACTTATAAGCTCTTTCAGTCTATAAGCTGAAATAGAGCTGTTTGAATTCAGTATTAACCTTATCTAAACCTTAAATCAGTTTAATCTCATATGGATCTTATTGTATCTAAGCTTTTGGAAGGGGATCTTACCTTGGAAGAGATCCCAAGGACTTATACTCTAGCTTATTCATAAGCTAGAGAGCTAGTAGCTGCCTTTATTGGTTCCTTTTGTTTAGCTAAAGGATCAAGTGAGTTTCTCTTTTTATTCATCTCTAATTTCAGTTTTAAATTGCTTAGTTTTAGTTTATATGCTTAATATTGTTTATTTGCTTATTCTCTTTGCTTGTTAATGTTTAAATATCTCTTCTAGTGCTATTTAGTTATGTGTTTTCATCTGTTTTTGCTTAGTTTATAGATCTTAGTTATCCAATTTCTGCATAAAAACTCATAAAATCCAAAATATAGTTTAATTAGTTATGAACCTTAGAATTTGCTTATTCAGTGTGGTTTAATTATTGTATAAGTTTGTTTTAACTATATTTTATCTGGTATCCCGCATGTTCATTAGATTATCTCATAAAAAGCTATCTCAAATCTGTCATAATGGTTAAGTAGTGTTTGGTTTAGTGCACTCTTAATTTGCACAACATATTAACATAAGTTAGTACTGCTGACTTTTACACTACCAGTACTAACCCCAGTTAGTACTGCTTTCACCAAGTTAGTACAGTTTAGCTTTAATCTCATTAGAAATTAAGTTTAGTTTCACTTATTTTAGTTTTAGTTTTCATTTTCTAGCTTATTTCATAGCTTAATCTTGTTTTTAAAAGTCAAAATTACACCAGCAGTACTTTCAAGTGAAAGTACTGCTGAACTTTTTACACTACCAGTACTAACCATAAGTTAGTACTGCCGTGTTCTTAGCTTAATTCAGATAAGTAATTTTAGGATTTAGCTTATCAAATTCAGTAGAATTAAATTTTTCATAGAGCTTAATACATTTTAAGTCTTAATTTGCAATTTCTAGCTTATTTTCCTAGATTAAATTTAGCTGTCAAAAGTCATAAAAACCTGAAAAATCCAAAAACAGTAGTTAGAATCTTTAGAATTTGAAATTTTTTAATAGCTTAAGAAGTCAAGATTTATAGCTTATTTTAGATGGATATTAAGTAGTTTAAGTGAATCTTTTAAGTTTCAAAGTCCCTAGTATTCATCTTATTTAGTTCTCTAGCTTATTTGAAGTTTGTGTTTCTTTGCTTATTTCCTGAGTTTGCTTAGTTCTTGATCAATTTCAGTAGCATAAAAGTAGTTTAAGCTTTAGTTTCTTTTCATTATGATAAGCATATCATAGAGCTCTTTAGAATTCTATCCTTTTCATTTGATCAATATGAGATTTCTATAGCTTATTTGTCTAAAACCAAGGAAAAGCCCTCCTTTCTGTAACAGCTTAAAGATAAGCTCCCTTTGAGAGCTTATTTGTGAGTTCAGCCCAGTAGCTTTTATTAATTTTGCTTCCCCTAGTTTCCTCTCAACTTGCTCCTTAGAGTTTTTCATATTAAGCACTTTTCAAAATGTAATCTTAATTCGGGTCTTAGTTTGTTTTGTCGGATATTCTCAGGGTAAAAAAGTGTAACTTTTCGATTTAATTGTTTTTCAGTTAGTCCCTCCGTAGTTTGATAGTTTCCCCGTTAGTTTCTTAGGTTTTGTTCCATTAGTCGTTAGTTAAGTTTTTTAATTAGTATTTATTAATTTAATTAGTAATTTAGGGGTTGATTTCCATTAGGTTTAATTAAACTTTATAAAAAGAATAAAAATTAGCTTTTGTTTTTAATAATCTTAAGGCAATTTTTCTTAACCTAGTAAAAATTTTAGTTTTACATTTTTAGGATTTAAAATTTGTTTTATTTGCTTAATTTCATAATTTTAGTTGCTCTTAATTTCAAAGCAATAGCATTAATCCAAAATTCATCTTTGTTCCATTCAAATCAGATCCGAACAAAACGATGTTTCAATCTCACTAGCCATTGGAAACGACCCGGTGATCATCTCCCGGTCAAACATACGTATATTATATATATTATATTATTTTTGTAAGTCTTAACTTTTTTACCTTGGTTAAAGGTGAATAGTTGGAATTTACCTAAGTAGTATTATTATTATATATTTTATAGGTACGTAAGACTGCAATCAGCTCTAATCCTTCTCCGTTTACACTCTTCCATCCCTATTATTGTAGAAGGGAGTGTCCTGGGAGTTAAACTTTGTTTCTCCCCAGAAAGGCGAGCTTGCATCATCCCTAGTGAAGTTATACTTCAGTCATTATCTTTTAAGAAACTTTAAGCTATCTACATTGATGCCCTCGAGTTCCCCCTAGTTCCTTGCACTCCTATGATTATTGACCTTGGTAGCTAATGAATCCATGGATCAAATTTCTCACAAAGACTTAACCTACATCAAGGGTATGTATATATATATATATGTATGTATATATATATATATATATATGTATATATATGTATATATATAAATATGTATATATATGTATGGTATATAATATATATATATTATATAAATATATATATATATATGAGTGAGATGAAAAGGGTGTAGGGGGGGGGGGGGGGGGGGGGGGGGGGTTTTTTGGGGGGGGGGGGGGGGGGGGGGGTCTTTTTGTGTGTGTTGTGGGTGTTTTTGTGGGTGGGATGTTGGTGAGATGTTGGTTTGTTGGTAGTGAAATGGATGGTATAGTAGATTTATAATGTATGTATGTATTATATATGATGTATGTATATATAGAAATATATATGTATGTATAATATATATAATTATTGTGTTTATAGATATATAGATTATAGGTATTATATATATATAATATATATGTATGTATATATATATATATATTATGTGTATATTTATATATAATGTATATATATATATATATATATATATATATATATATAAATGATGTATAAATCTCTATATATACTCCGACTGTCTCTATCCATGCAGCCATAAGGAGCAAATATTTGATAAAGTGTGGGGGGAACCACACACCCCTCGAACCGACCCGAAAACCCCCCCCCCCCCCTCAGATCCCACCTACCCCACGCCTAAAACAAAAATAACCCCAAAGGGAACCCACCCCCTCATGCCCCAATCACAGATACGGAACCACCCGGTATACTTGCCCCTCAAAACCCGACCCCCAGCCCTACCCAACACCCACCCCGAGCCCAAACCTGAACCAACCCAAACCCCCCCCACATACAACCCGCGAACCCGCCACCCCAGCCCAACACGAGCGTGTCAGCCAACAACCCGACTCGTGACCCCCCCCACCCCCCCCAGCCCCTCACGATACCAAGGGCTCCCCGAAAATAAGTCCCCTAATCGTATCACCCTCCGACATATCAAACCCCTAAATGCGTGTAACATTGAAGAAAGGCACCCCGCCCCTACGACGAGCCCTCCATGTATAAACACAAACCTACAAAACATGGTAGAGAGAACACTAGATACTCCTTTGACGATACGTGCAACACAAATAGCGAATCCAGATTGCACTACACTCTAAGTGCTTGTGTACCCGGCAGCTCCCCCTTGTTTGGGGGGGGGGGACCCAAGCATTGAGTTTATGGAAGTGTACTACAAACAAAGTTAGTAGACAAGCGCACATATACATAATAAAATGTAGATTAAAATGTAAAACTACAAAAAAGCACATCATTGACGGAATAGTATTTTGATCTTGAGGTTTAAAATAATGTTTAGGAGCAAGTAGCATAACTAATAGATAAAGTGCTAAAAGATAAAAATCAAAAAATTCTGAATTTTGGCTTCTGCTAGGGACGGATCTACCAAAAGCACTGACGGATCCACCATTCTTTCACTTGGATCCAGTGTCGCAATATAGTAACGAGCAAAACAAATAATAAAAGAGAGACCCTCAAAAATAGGCAGAACCCAATTTTGTAGCCATAATCCAAAGCACTTAGCATGTAAACACTTAGATCATGAACAATAGCAAGTAAGGGTCCAAAAAGGATAACATACCAATTCATAAAGATGTTAAGCAATAACATAATAGCAAGTCAAAAAATATAACTCACAGGAAGATAGGCAAAAATTATTAATTATGATATCAAAAGTACATATAGTAAGAATACATATAGTAACAGAAATCATAAAAGAGATCATGATAGCAAGAATACATATAGTAATATACTATCGGGGACATGAATGCATGTCCTTAGTATGAGTAATAAAAACATCAAATGATGGACATTTTATAAAAATGTTGGAAACTAGACACATGCAATTCTATTTAAAAAAAATAAAAACCTAGATAAAAAGAACCAAGACACATGCTTGATGACTAAGACTCAATTGACACCAAATTTATCTAACAAATCACACAACTTTAATAAACGGGAACATAATTCGTTTATAGTTTGACACACCATTGTTATGAGAACGACTTCATCCAAGATGTCATTCGTATAAGGAGTACTATCATTTTTAAAACGACATGTTCCTTAAGAAATCAGTATCTACCAAAGATGATGATTTGAGTTCGGATAGACTTTCATCAAGGGTTGTAATGAGAGATTCCTAAATCCTCAAAGTTTCTCTTCTCGATTTCTTTCTTCTTCATCCCTTTTTGTTCCTTCTGTTTCCCTTCTTCTTCCTCCCCTCTTTTTCTCCTCTCTAACACTCTTCTTACTTCTTCTTAGTTTCTTTCTTGCTTTTTCTCTACTTGACTTCCTTTGCTTCTTTCTTTCCTTCTTTGTCCTTTCTTCTTCTCTTCTTCTTCTTCTTTCTTAGTTTCTTCTTCTCATTCTTTTGTTGTAAAGCATAATGTATGCTTTTCATGTGTGGGGTTCTAGGAAAAACATTGGTGTAAGACTTTTGGTTGAAATAAATGTTGATGATAAGGGTGATGTGGAAAAAACATGATTTGAATACGTAGTGTGCTTGATTTTTGAGAAGAAATATTCTAAGTTTGTTCTTAGAAGAGCAATAATAATAATAGTAAAATAAAAATTATGACATGTAAAAGTAAATTGATGTCAATAATATTTTAATACGTCAAGTAGTTATATTATGACAAGAATATATATAGTGAAAAATGATATGCACCTAGATGTTAATAAAAATAATTCCATATAATGGAAAGTGGGGAAGGATGAGCAAGGACGAAGAGGGAAGGTTTTGAGCTAAGGTTTGCAAAGACGGTTTAGAATAATATATCGTTTGCACTAATAGTGACAAGAGTGATTGGATTGCATGTGATCCTAGTGTAACAAGTGCATTGTTGGTTGTCAATGTTAACGAACAAAGGTGGATATGTGAGATTAGGTGGTAGTTCTTTCATAGTGAAAAGAGAGTGAAAGACACAACAATGTGGTGACTCAATAACACTTGAAGATTGAATATCTTCTTTATGTTCTTCACTTGCTAGTAAGTGGAAACAAACTAAAAGACCCAATTGTGAAAAATGAAAGGATCACTTGTAATGGTTATTGGATAAGTGTGAAATGTTCTTGAGGAGATAATTTCTTTGGCATGGGAGTTTGCAAGTGAGGACCAATATTTGTTGGTAAAGGTGATGATGTTCTTCAAGTGAAGATTGTGACGATTGTGTAGTTATATGTTTTGAGTATTATGTTTGTGAGGATTGAAGTTTGTCAAACTAACTATTACTATCAAGAGTAAGGTATAGTTGCAAGGTTTGAGTGTATGGTTGAAGTGTTTCTTGCGAGGTTTGGGTATGTAAAACTAATCATCACTATTAAGAGTGAAATGTAGTAATGGGATTTTTGAGTGATGGTTGACGCAGAGTGTGTGACGGATTCTAGTAACGAGCAAAAATTTAAAGAATTGATTGCTCTTGACAAGAAAGAGGTATTGCATGCTTAGATATAAATAAGGTAGAAGACTAGAACCAATTTTGGTTTATGTGAACGTTATGTACTTATGTGTTGGAATAAAAGTTGAGTGTTATTGTGAGTTAGTTTCTAGTGGATAAGAATCACATTTGTGAATTCTTGAGAATATGTGAACGTGGTGTACTAGTGTGTTAGGGTAGGAGACAAGAACCAAATCGGTTTGTGTGAACGGGGTGTACTTGTGTTGTGGAAAAAGAAATAAGTGTTCTTATGTAAAAAAATAAGTGTTCTTGTTTGAGGAGGTACTAGTCCTAATAGTGAAGTAAGGTAAGAGCCAGGTTACGATCTTGGTCACTAATTTGGTTTGTGTGAACGAGGTGTACATGTGTGATGGAAAATGAAATAAGTCCGTAGGGTAAAGGTTTGATTGAATCGGTTTCTAGGGAATAAGAATCACATTTACGAGTTTTAAAGAATATTTGGTAAGATACTAAATGTTAACGAGTGTGTTTTCCCTCCCACTTAATTCGTGCTCATCCGGACATAATGTGTCGAATAATAAAAATAAATAAAGAAGAAAACAAAAGATGACGGAACCGATAAGCTTGGTTAGCATACGACAATCTTCAACCGTAAAGTTACGTAGCTCTTCTCAAGCATTGCTAAAGTTCATAGAACAATCACATGATGAGGTATAAGGTTATCTTAAAGGTGGTAGCGGAGATGGTGGAGAGAAGATATAAGCTATCTTTATAGTGGTAGAGGTGTGATTTAGGTTTTCGTGTAATTAGTTAGGTATGAAAAATGAGTGATATAACCGTTTATAGTTAAGGAGCAGATCCCTAAAGATATGAGACGGTTGATATAGTAACAAAGGAGTGGGAACGAGTTACTATGAGGATTTTTGAGTATTTGAACGTTTACAACGAGGGACAAAAAACGTGTTTCATGAAGAAAAGAATCAAGTAAATAAATAAGGTCAACAAGGGACAACATAGCATTTTTTAGCAAGCTTGTCTAAAGATGTACACATATATGTTTTCCACTAAGATTATTTTCTCATAATTTCATTTCATTTCAAAAAAATAAACACACACTTGTGTGTGTGTCTTTGGTCGTCCGCCACTACATCACCATAACCACCACATATTTTCCAACTTTGATCGAGAACGTGATATTCCAGGTTGATACGAGTGTTTGGGTGTTTATTTAAACAACGTTTGGGTTATCTGGTTCGTGTCAAAATCTACAAATCTGAAAATTTTAGTGAAAGTTTTCAAATTTAAATTTCGTTTGTCCTTTTGGGTGTATTTTGATGCATAGATGTTAGTTGTACAGGTTGATCTTCGTGAAAATTGATTTTGGAAAGCGAAATGAATAAAAAAGAGGGTGTTTGGTTCGTGTGTTGTAAAAAGGAAAAAGAGGGTTTTTGTAGTTTTGATGTTATGGTCGTGATGGTTAAATATTATATAATGCTAGAATGCTTATTTTTAATAGTAGCTTGTATAAGCTATTCGGCTTATATATAAGCTATTGTCTTCTTGCTTATTTTGGGTTTTTATGCCACGAACCATTTCCAAAATCACTAGGAAAGTGATTTTGATTATATTGTGTTAAGAGAATGTTGTGGACTCATTTTTGAGGCTTATGGTAGTAAACCAAATGCGTATGCGTACTTAATTAGCTTATTTATTCAAGCTTACATCGTATTTTTGAGCTATTTGGACTCACGCCTAAAAAGTCTATTAAGTCGCGGCATAATGGAAGGCTTAATAAGGTCCGATTATCTTTATACTATTGGTATAAGCATTATGTTATGTATATGGACCTGGTTTGACTTGGATTGTATTTGGACTTATAAAATACTTTAATGGCCTATGTTGGCTTAAGCCCAATAAGCGATATTTAGTCATTATGAGAGTTTTGTTAGACTTTTTAAAGTGAAAATATATTTACAAAGTGATATTGAATGATATTTTGGGAAAAACGTTGTAGTAAACGTTAAAGATTGAGATTTTGGAATTTTGTCGAAATGTGTCGAATTTATGAAAAGTGTTGAAAATACGGTTTAAAACCTTGGAAAACGTTTTATGAGCGTACGGGTCATGTCGAAATTACGTAAAAAGTTTATACTAAGAAATTTTCCTAAAAACATGATTTTTGAATTTTAAATAATAAAATATTATTTTATTATTTTATTTATTTAATAAATTCACAAAAAGACGAAAAATATATTTTTTTCTCAAAACTTCTCTAATGTGTTTATTATGAGTAAAAGTTTCATTTGCAACCGTATTATGATTATTTTGAAGTGACTAAAGTTTACCGAATGGACTTGTCGAGATATATTTTTAATTATTAATTATAAATATATATTTATATTACTTATCTATTTTCTCTAAATAGTATAAGTATGTATTATCGGGGAATGAGATTGATATGATTGTGGAAATACGTAGTCAACCATCACACCACTAAATTGTTTTGGGTAAATTGTACACCTCGCCGAAACCGTGCAACAAACATGAAGATTTTTTGGAAATGGAGATTACATTGGGGACATAAAAACTGACTAGGTCGTGTGCGGGCGTACGTTGTAAACATTTGCTTTGTGATTGAGATTTGGTTGCAAAGACTGCTATGAGGGTGAGTTCTCGTAGCCCCACTTTTTACTGTTTTTCCATTAGGGAAAAATGATACTCAAATGTGTTTTGAAATGTTTTGAATTGATCTGTGTGAAATGTGGTTTTGTTTTTGGGACAAGTTATGTGCATATGACTGCTATGTGAATATTATGTGTTGTATGATTGTTTGGGGCGGATGGGTACGCCTACCTAGTATTTGTGTGATTATTGGAGCGGATAGGTACGCCTACCCAGGTTTGTGTATGGTCCTGCCCTAATTTTAGTGCTCCAGCTGGTAGGCCCTTTAGGTGCGTAAGTGACATATGGTTATTAATTAGCGGTGATGCTAATGTTGTTTGCATATATTCACTGTCATATAGCACTATTGTCCACTGTCTGAAATATTGGCACAACTTTTGGGTTTAAGGTCAAACATACGAGCTCACCAACACTATTGTTGATGTTTTCGAGTATCATTTTCAAGTGAAGTGAAAGAAGAATAGTTGGGTGATTGTGATAGCAGAATTAGAAGTATCCCGAGTAGATTTTTATGTGAAGTCTTGCTTGCTTATTGTTTGATTCTAGTATTTGGATGATTTGTAATAAGTTTGGATTTTGGACCTCTGTGAGGGCATTTGAATAATTGTAAGAGATTATGGATTTTAGTTGCGATTTGGGACATCACTTGAGTTTGTTCAAGGTTGACGGTCTTCATAGCACTTGGAGTTTATGCAATATCGTTTTCTCTATTTTTGTATCTTGTGTTGTGATTGATCATTATGTTGCATTCCTGAGTTTTCGCCTTTGTCGTGGTGTGACAGGTTGGTAATCAAAGCCAAGGTTATAGAGAACTAGGTGGATTGGCCTAGACTATAACCTAAGATCCGTCATTTAGTTGCGTATAGGATATATGTGCGCGGTGTTCCGCTTTTGTATGCTTTTGTATGTTCGCGGGTTGGTGCTTTAGTTATATCAGTCATTGAAATGTGTGAGCTCAATATTGAATATGACTGGGAAAGGATGCGAATATAAGTACGGTGGCCAACGTAGTTATAAGCATATCACAACCCATTCATACTTAGTAATGTTGTTCACACAAATCGATGTTGACACCGTAGGGTGGTGTTATGTGTATATCGGTATATATAGTAAGATATTCTATATATATTAGTCTTCCCACTTACCTAACGTTGCCCATGTTCTCCCTCGTGTGGATAATGCCGCCAAGGGTGATGGCCCAAAGTACTGGCCTGCCTGCTGTCGAATCACTAGGAGGGGGAATGGGTGAACGAATTGGTAGAGGTGGAAGGGGTAGAATACATAGGGAAGGTAATGATTAGCGTGTTGATGAATTGAATGGTCAAGGAAATGACCAAGGTATGGGAGCTAATAGGGGTGTAGAGGGAGTCAATGGGAATGTAGAGGGAGCAAATGAGGGAGCACCCGACTTCTCGATGATCATTGCCCAACAATTACAGAACCTCTTACCCGCCATGTTGGCTCAGGTTAGTAACCG
>BQNB010067385.1:0-34216 GCA_026074375.1 Tanacetum coccineum | reverse complement strand
GAGAGAGAGAGAGAGAGATAGATTAAAAAAAGAAGTGGCGAAAAGTAATTAAAATCACACATTTTAGATGCAACGACTTGCATTAAATGCATCTCTATTCGTTTAGATGCACCATTCTGAGTTTCGAAAGTTAATTTGATGTGTAAATGGTGCAAATTAGTTTTCTAGATTTCGGCACATGCAGAGGAACAAAAAACATGAGAAGTCACGAAATGCATTCTGAGTTTCGAAAGTTAATTTGATGTGTAAATGGTGCAAATTGGTTTTCTAGATTTCGGCACATGCAGAGGAACAAAAAACATGAGAAGTCACGAAATGCATCTAATATACGTATATGTATCTAATTAAAAGCTTGAAAACACATTATGATGCGTTATAATGCATCTAAGATTATAGAGATGCATCCAATTTAAGTCTGTGCCTCTCGGATATGTGATTATAGTTACTTCTTATCCTTCTTATTTGATCCTAACTATATATATATATATATATATATATATATAGAGAGAGAGAGAGAGAGAGAAAGAGAGTTGGGGTAAAATAAAAAAGAAATTATAATAAAAAGGGTAGGAAGGAACCACATGCTGCCACCTGTCCCTCCAACCCCGCCTCTAAAATTATAACTATATGGGTATTTTCGTCATTTCGCATGTACCTTTATCTAAACTTTTTTCAACCTTTCGTTCTCTCTCTCCCGCCCTCAACCTATCTTCACCACCGTTAACTCCACCTTCACTGCCATAATACGAAGATTTCACCACCGTTAACTCCAACCGTTCAACACCGCCTTCACCACCGTTGACAACCGTTCTCCACTCGCGATGTAGTCAGATTCGTCATTAAACTTTGAAACTAAGTTTTTTTATTGTTTAGTTTTTGTGTTTTTATCGATCTAAACATGTTAGATTCTGATTTTCATTCTAGATATGGAAAAAGATTGAGAAACAAATAGATAACAAACATGTTTTGGAAAGCTGCACACAAGATGTTTGATAAAATGTCTCACTAAGATTTTTATAACTATGATGCACTAATTTTACACTGCGATGTTTTGACTGTTTATCTTTAATTGTTTTGGTTTTTGATAAAGAAATAGCACCTAAAAGTTATCCACTTGAATTTGTTTCCATCCACATATATTACCTGCTCTTTCTTTTGATTAATATACATCACTTGCATAGTTTATATACCCAGGCTTAGATGAATCTTTTTTGTTTGTGACGATTAATTACACTGTGCGGACTGGTATACGGGTAATGGTCCTACTAAACTTGCATTGGAATTGATGCATCTTTCTAATTACGTGCAATTAGAAAGCTGGAGGCAACTTCGACCATTATATTTAAGAATGAGTCAATTTGGGTTGTATGTGTCATCTCAAACAGGTCATGGGTAAGATAATTCTTTTAGCTAAAAACAATATCGCCCAACGAGCTTCGGCCTTAGCTTTTGTAGGAAGATGTCAAACAGGTTAAAAGTCGCCCAACTCTATTTCTTAATGCATACCTCCTAAATTTGTTAATTTAAAGCTCAAGATTATTGAGGGAAGGATAGTTTTTTTGTCATAATTAATGCATTAACTAAAAAACTGAAAAAAAGTATTTGCAGGTCAACGTAACCAGACCAAGCTAGTTTCGAGCCATGCCGTACTACGACCCGTTTAACCCAAAATCGTTATCAACCCATCATTTTTTCCACCTCCTAATTGGAGAGTTCTCACACTACTTTATGCCTAAAGATATGTCACTTGGGTGCTTTTAGGATATGCCGCAATTGTTTACTGTATAGTGATACAATAAAAGCATTTTGATGTGCCCTCTAGCAATCGTTGCACACACGAAAACACAAACATATTTAACCAGCTGGCATATGGCCTAATGTTATCATAATTCCCCAAAACCTTTAGGTTATAAATTCAAATATATGTGAAGACATGGGTAAGTGGATTTGTGGACTTCTTTGAATAAGTATTACGTTTTTGTCTAACATGTATGTAATCCCGTTGTTATCGCAGGCTTATGGGAAGCACCAGGTTTAGTAGGTTTTGTTCACTAATCGTTTTCCCATAATAAATGCGTACAGTCTCAACCATTAAGTCAACCGTTTTATATAGATTATTCAATGAATATTGCCACGCCCGTTCAACATGCACTTAATGGCAAGAGTGTTAGAAGAAGCCTGCTGAATAAATATACAAAATAATCAACCTTTGTTAATATTGAAGGTAGTCGCGGTTGTTTCAACTTGGTTTTTAATATCTTGATATAAGCTCCAAATAAATATTTTGTTATTGTTTCATTCTTTATACATGTGTTGCTGATGCAGGCTTTAGTCAACCGTTAGTTGGCAAACCAATTGTTAGTGAACGCTTCCAACAACAGTCTTTGGTATCTCTTTTAACGGCTGGTAATGTAAGTATTACAGAAGCGCATGAAGGCAACAACAAATATGAAGGTTTGTCGCGCTTATTACTTCTTGCATAAATGGTATTTGAAAAAGTTTTTCTGCAAAATATTTTTAACACTCTTTTTCATGAACAGCAATGGGCCCACCTGAACCTTCTTCTTCTGGCCGTAACAGGAGCAAAAGGTCAGCACAGCAAAACCAAATAGGCGCGGAGCCACATGATGCATCTAACTCGCAAAATGTAAGGAGGCGACTTTTAACTGACTATGTAAACATCGCTGGTGCGAAAGCTAAAACAGTTGAACAGTGCCTCTCCACTAAAGATGGGCAGACCAGGTTTATTCACAGTCAAGGTGAATATTGTTTCTCTTCTTTTATGTAATATGCCATGTTGAATTCTACCAATTCTCTTTCCACTTTCTTATATGTTTAGTAGTTTTTTAGTAGGCCTCCATACCACATAATGCAATAAACTAAAAAACAGGCCTACTAAACAAATATAAAACAAAAAAAGATACATGAAAACGAGCTCTCTACCAACAATACACAGACTAAACGCTTACACAAACAACCCATCACGTAGCACGAGTCTTAAAGCCTTGTTAAATATACAGGGTAACTATTTTACTAATGGTAGATATCCTTTTAATTTCAAGATATGTAATATATAAGTTATGTTATGTTTTTAAGAACTGTTTGTATAGGTTAAAGGGTGTTTGGGATAACACTAGCCAGGTTAGGATTACTTTATTAGCAGCCTTCTTTCTTGGGTTCACTTTTGGTCCAAAAACATAGTTTCTGTCCACTTTTAGTCCAATCCTGTGAATTTGCACTAAAATTTTTGGACTAAAAGTGAACCGAAACTATGTCTTTTGGACCAAAAGTGTAACGAAACTATGTCTTTTGGACCAAAAGTGGACCGAAACTATGTGTTTTGGACCAAAACCAAACTTTTTTTTATTTTTGGACCAAAAGTGAGAAAATGCACCAAACCACAGGGACCAAAAATGTACTTAACTCGATTTATAATTACTCTTTTAGTTATATGGCTCATTTTGGTATTATGGGTTTTGGTTATGTTAATCAGATTAAGCATAGCCAAACGCCCCTATAGTTATAGAATCCTATATATAAATTCTATAACTATCGTAATATGAAAAAGGAAATTGAAGGAATTCGAGGGTAAGAAGCTTGTTTCTGCTACCAAGGAAGGTTTGAAGCTTGAGGAAACCTAGGACGAGAAGGCTAAACAAGAGGCTTTGAAGGAGAAGTTTGAGGGTCTGTGCAAAGTGATGAAGGATGTTTTGGGTGACAAGGTTGAGAAGGTTGTTGTTTCTGACCGTGTGGTTGACTGACCGTGCTGTTTGGTTACTGGTGAATACGGGTGGACTGCCATCATGGAAAGAATCATGATGGCGCAAGCTTTGAGGGATTCAAGCATGGCTGGTTATATGTCTTCTAAGAAGACCATGTAGATTAACCTTGAGAATTCTATCATGGAGGAGCTAAGGAAGAGAGCCGATGCTGACAAGAACAACAAGTCTGTTAAGGACTTGGTTTGTTGCTATTTGAGACCACTTTGCTCACTTTTGGATTTAGTTTAGACGAGCCCAACACCTTTGGCAACAGGATTCACCGTATGTTGAAGCTTGGTCTTAACAACGATGAAGATGTTGCTGACGAGGATACTGATGTGCCTGCTCTTAAGGAGGCCGAAAATGATGCTGAGAGCAAGATGGAAGAGCTCGACTAAGATTTTTAACACCTGCATATTATGCTTGTTGGTTGTGAACTTTTTTAGTTTGCATGTTCCTCTTTTTGGTTATGAACTTTGTTAGTAGAAGAACGAAAAAATAATATCGGTTTTTGTTAGAACAAGCAGTGATATCCGTTATGTCAGTTTTATGAGTTATTCCGATAGTTGGCTTATCTTTTGTTGCCTGCTTATGCATTTATGGGTGTTTTGGGATGCTTGTTTTTTTGATTTAGTCTTGGAAATGCTGTTAAACACTTTGAAGATGTTAAAACACCCAATTAGACTGAAATGGAAGTTTTTCTCTTTGCGAGTGTTCTGATATTGGTCTTAACTGGTCTTTAAGCCTGTTGATTTATAAAGTGCGGGTTTTATCAAAACACCCTATTCAGACACTCATCTTATTTGCTTTCGAATGGAAGATTAAGTCATTATCATATACTAACCAAGGTTTTGAAAATTAGGTCTTTGATCGACATGGCCGAGTCACCGGGTCACCCCGGTTTTATGCATAAAACCAAACCGTGTTTCTGGTGCATTATTAAAAGTCTTGCCAACCGTGTTTCTACTGCTGGCCCCGTTTGCAAAAAAATGGGCAGTAAATTTTACATTGTGATGCAGTAAAATTTACATAGTGATGCAGTATATTAATGCAGTAAAATTTACACTGTGATGTAGTAAAATATATAATTTAATGCAGTAAAATTTACAATTTGATGCAGTAAAATTTACACTGTGATGTAGTAAAATTTACAATCTGATGCAATAAAGTATACAATTTAATGTAGTAAAATTTAACTAGTGATGCAATAAAATATACAATTTAATGCAGTAAAATTTGCACTATGATGCTGTAAAATATACAATTTTAATGTAGTAAAATTTACAATGTGATGTAGTAAAATATACAATTTAATGTAGTAAAATTTACAATGTGATGGAGTAAAATATACAATTTAATGCAGTAAAATTTATATACAATTTAATGTAGTAAAATTTACAATGTGATGCACTAAAATATAGAAGTTAATGCAGTAAAATATTAATAAGATTATAACTATGATACCATTATATATATTCACTTAACTATAAAGAATATTTTGAACTACAACAACTGAATCAAAAATATTATTAGTATGATGCCTTAATTTTGATGTAGTAACAAATATTGCGATGCAGTAACAAACACACTTTGATGCACTACATTAGATATATAAACCAACATAGTGATACATTAGGAATAACACTGTGATGCACAATAGTTTAATAGAGATGCACTAAAAATAAAACTATAATGCGGTAAACAAAATAGACAAAAAAGATATAATATGATATTTCATAAAACTAAGATAATCTTGCTTTATGATTTGTATGCAATACATTTTTTTACAATTGATTACTGCATTATAATTAATATTCTACTGCATAACATTTAGCTTTCTACTGCATTATAGTTACTTTACTACATTAAATTGTATATTCTACTGCATCAAATTGTAAATTTTACTGCATTAAATTGTATATTTTTTTGCATCACAGTATAAATTTTACTGCATTAAATTGTATATTTTACTGCATCACATTGTAAATTTTTCTACATTAATATACTGCATCACTATGTAACTTTTACTACATTAATATAGTGCATCACATTGAACAAATATATTGTAATGCACTAACAAAGAACTGTAATGTAGTAGAATATAAAATAACATTGTGATGCAGTAATATGGTAACATTCTAATACAGTAGAACATTATTGCGATGTAGTATAATTTTATTTTGATTTAGCAGTATGATAACATTAAGTAGCAACAATATGTATAACATTGTGATGTAGTAAATTAACATAGTGATGTAGTAAAATTATATTATGATTCAACATTATGGTAAGACTGTGATGCAGCAATATGATAATGCAGTAGAAAAATATTATGATGCAACATAGTTTTAAAAATATGTATATATAACATTGTGATGCAGTAAATTACATCATTGTGATGAACTTGATATATAAATTATGACGCACCAATTGCAGACACTATGATGCACCAGTTGTATACACTATGATGCACTAGTATTTTCAATGCAACATGATTTATAATTTAGTACATCTATTTTCATTCACATATCAACAATAATCAAAAGTAATTAATATTAAACAAACACTGTCACCATTAACATGTACAATACATAGTACTAAACATTCACTAATCCAAAGCATTACATCCAATAGATTTTAAACATTGTTTTTTAACGACCACATGTATCATCTAAGAATCTTTGTTACGTGTTCAATAATACTTTATACCTTTTCGTCTTTAAATTTAAGTGTACATATGGTATTAACGGATTCAAATCTACTTTTACAGCTTGTTATATACCTTTGCGCCTGCCAAGTCTTCCGTCTTTTTGTTATTCATACTTGTAAGAATCATCTTTGCCGTGTACTTTGCTCGCAACAGATCGAATTTTCCTCTTTGACCCACACCTTCTTTATTTAACTCTTTCTCAAAATTACCATGACGCTAGTTCCATATGCCTCAAAAATGCCACGATTCTTGTCGTAAACATCTCATTCCATCTTGGGTGTTTATTCCTAATCAAGTAGTCAACATACATGTTTATTTGTGATGATTTATAATAGGGTATTAAATTAATATACTGTTTTCATTGTGATGCACTATTTATAACACTATGATGCAGCGAAAAAACATCAATTAATCATCAATCAACTATAACATTTTCATGCACTAGATTTAAGTTTGTAATTTTTATACATGTGATGAACTTTATAAGAGTGATGTAGTAGATATAAGACTATGATACAGTAGATATAACATTATCATGCACTAGATTTAAGACCATGGTGCAAGGGATGCTATAATTTCTTAACATTTTATGCGTTCAATTAACAGATGTTGAAATTGTTCGAGTGATTTAAGTGTGATATGAAGGTTCAATGTAGTTGTAATCAATACGAGTCTTATGGGATTCTATGTCGTCACGGATTCTTTGTTCACGAACGATGGTTAAAGAATGGCAAACCTTCAAAAACTGATTTTCCAGAATCATTAATGCACCAGATTTAGTACATAATGAAGTCCTAGATCTGTGATGTTTTTTCAAGGATAAAGCCAAGAAAAAGAGCTAAGATCCAAAGTACCCCAAGCACCAAGATCTGAAAATGAGCTTTGAAATTAAAACCTCATTTTTACAAAATCACAATTGTATGTAGGACATTCAATAGTGCTAGTGAGACCAGTGCAGCAGATCCAATAGCAAATCCTACAAAATCACATAAATGTCATGAGAATCATAATTATATATAGGACATTCATTTTAGAACATTTTATATGATGATAAATAATCAGTCATAATAAATACAACAAGTTGTACAAGAGATGGTACACCTTTCCAATAGCTCCTAGCAGCGTCAAGGGCATAAGTCCTCTCACGGATTCTATGACTCATACCCGCCATCTCAACAATGCCACCAGCATTGTCACTGATGGGACCATAAGCATCTATAGCCAATCCTATGGCACTAGTGCTAAGAATTCCAAGAGCAGCTACTGCAATAATGTATATGGCAGCAAAGCTGAAACTCACAAAGATACTGATAGCTATGGCGAAAATAGGAATGATCACATATTTGTATCCTAATTCAAGGCTAAAGATAACGTTTGTTGTTCTGCAAGAATCAACGACATCTTGCACGAGGCTGCATTGATGAGTAAAAGAATGAAATCATCATCATGTCTCTTTCACTTGGGAGAAAAAAAGTTATTGAAAATAACGTAGGACCAAAGTTGGTTCCTTTCCATGCATCTAACCCTATAATGTATCATGACATACCTGTAAGCGTTGTTGGTATAGTACTCGGTCACAAAACCAATGATAAGTCCAGCCCAAAGACCGACACATACGCACAACAAAAGTTGCATGCATACATAAATCCACAATATTATTATGTAACTGTTGTGTAACCATCTGATTGTTTATATAAAAGAAAAGCTTAAACAGCAGTAGCTCATTCCATGAAATTTAAGTTTCAACTTTATTTTGGGCATTTTCTTTACCATCATAATTTATATGCATTGCATATTAACAACACATAATAAGCTATGGGACTACATGACTTCCAAAAAGCATCTGCATCACAATTCAATATCAATTTACTATGGGTTTGATCCTAGGCAAGGTCATTCCGAGCACACAGAAACTACACCACAAAAAAACCAAAGGACTGATTTAAGATTATTTTCAAACGAAAATTGTTTCATGACCATCATGTGACACTAGTTCGATGTCATTGCAGGAATATAAATTATGTTAATTGAGCAATCTTAATTCTGCTTATATAATTGTCCTTTACCACTATTACTTGTAGCAGATTGCTCACTGTTACATGAAGGTAATGTGTCAAAATATCAGGTGCATAATTCTTACTAATATTTACCATAGCAGAAATAGCACGTACATGTACATCAGAATGTAACATGGATCAAATTGCAGCAGGGATGCAGAAAAATGGTGGAATATGAAGATATAGGAGTACCATGCAAGCTTGAAGTTTAAAAAATTTGGAAACTGCATTGCTAGAGGGTACGGAAAAGGAGATGGTGTAAATTTCACTGCATTAAATTGTATATTTTAATGCATCACGGTGTAAATTTTACTGCATTAAATTGTATATTTTACTAGCATCACATTGTAAATTTTACTGCATTAATTTGTAAATTTTACTACATCAAATTGTAAATTTTACTGCATTAAATTATATAATTTACTACATCACAGTGTAAATTTTACTGCATTAAATTGTATATTTCACTGCATCACATTGTAAATTTTACTGCATTAAATTGTATAGTTTAGCTGCATCACATTGTAAATTTTACCGCATCACAGTATAAAATTTACTGCATTAAATTGTATATTTTACTGTATCATAGTGTTAATTTTACTGCATTAAATTGCATATTTTACTGCATCACATTGTAAATTTTACTGCATTAAATTGTATATTTTACTGCATGACATTGTAAATTTTACTGCATTAAATTGTATATTTTACTACATCACATTATAAATATTACTGCATTAAATTATATATTTTACTACATCACCGTGCAAATTTTACTGCATTAAAGTATATTGCATTAAATTGTATATTTTATTATATAACAATGTAAATTTTACTACATTAAATTGTATACTTAGATTCTTAATTTTACTACATCACAGTGTAAAATTTATTGCATTAAATTGTATATTATACTGTATCATAATGTAAATTTTATTGCATCACAATATATCTCAATATATATTTCTTGCATCATAATACAATAAACAAATAACATAATGCAATAACTATTATGCATGAACAGAAAGATACAAAGTATTACAAAAAAACTGAGATACTATTGTATTGATGTTTAGTAATAAATGATATACAACTGGCCACGTACTGCATTATAGCTCAAATTCAGGTGCATCAAACATAAATTAACATATTAGTGTATTACTCTTTCTACCGCTAAATTAATCAACAAAAACACGATTTTAGGAAATAAAAATTAACAAATCGATGCCGTAACAAAATTAATGCATCACAATCATTTTTGTTAAATTGTATATTTTACTGCATCACAGTGTAAATTTTACTGCATTAAATTGTATATTTTACTGTATCACATTGTAAATTTTACTGCATTAAATTGTATATTTTACTGCAACACAGTGTAAATTTTATTGTATCACAGTGTAAAATTTACTGCATTAAATTGTATATTTTACTTCATCACAATGTAAATTTTACTGCATTAAATTGTATATTTTACTGCATCACATTGCAAATTTTACTACATTAAATGATAACATTCGAATGCAGCAGAACAATATTGTGATGCTGTATAATTTTAAAAATATTTATAACATTGTGATGCAGTAGATTTATATATTGTGACGCAATAGATTTACTTCATTGTGATGAACTTTATATTTACATCATGATGCACCAGTTTTATACACTATGATGCACTAGTATTTACAGTGCATCATAGTTAACAATTTAGTGCATCATAGTAAACAATTTAGCGAACCAACGTATATAATCTAGTGCATTTATGATCATTTAAAATCGGCAGCAATCAAAATTATTTAATATTATATAACATTATGCTCATTAAGATACTTGGTATTAAACATTAATAATCTAAAGTATTACAACTAAAAATTTGAAACATCTAGTATAATTTAGACGAATGTTTTAAAATAACAATTAAAATTCCTCTACGAATGACAACACTTCAAATCTCTCTCATTGATACTTGAATTCTTTCACATATTAGGTTGATCTTGATCTTCACTCCATTTTCAGGATTTAGAATCTTTCTATCTCGTCGCCTTTTACGTGACTTTTCCAAAGCAAGTTGTTACAAACATGCTAACCTGTGAGTACCACAATAGATTATTAAACTGATGCACAATTTTATAAATGAAATGGTGCACTTATATTGATGTTAAGTCATTCAAGATAGTAGCATGCTCGTTCGATATCATGCTATACCATCGAGTTAAGCTTTGGTACCTCTTTGACTTCATTAAACTTTCCCAATGCTTACCGGCAGCTGCAAATAGTGACAACTTTAGCAATTATGGTACTAACCAAAAAGATGGTCCAATAACTAAAGGTGGCAAATCCAACCCATTTAACAAGTTATACAGGTAAGATAAAAAAACCTTATACGGAAATGGGTCGAATGATCAAAAGTGTCTAACCAATCGAGAAAGCACCAAAAGTGTGTTCTTAATGCATAAAGCCTCGTGGACCATTTTATTCAGATACCCTATTCTTTATTTTTTAAAAAAGTATATTTGTAATTAATTATTTAATTAGCATACTTGTTATATACTCCAAGATAACTAAGAACCTATTGCATCAATGTTTTACTCCAACTGCATTATAAATTTAAATACACATACAAACATATTTTGACAAGTAAAAAACCCTATGTGTAACCTAATCGAACCTTATATGCAACAAATACCACCTACTGCATCATTGCTTTACTCTAAGTGCATTATACATTGAAATAAACCTACTCTATCAGTATTTAAATAACCTGCAGGCCTTAATAATTCTAATACTTTTTCTAATTTCACTTGATAAGCAAAACATATTTCAATAATTCTAATACTCATATATTATCATAACAATAATTGGGTTAAGCGAGACTTGTACCTCTTCTGTCCTGTGGCCAAAAACTAGAATCAGATATAGAGTATCAAATACAACTGATGAATCTACATGTTCGTAATTGTATAGCTCGCCTAAGAAACGCATATGAGCAATTCGGCGTTGCTCCATCCCATATTTATTTATCTCCAATCCTAGACAAAATTCCTCTAGTACCTGTAAAAGAAGATCAATAAAAATATCCCAAAATAAGTTACTATAGTGATTGTTAAAAATCAATTATAATAACAATATTAGCAACCTCATCGACCACATCAATCGCAAACTCATCATGGTACCGACTCAACCCAGCAGTTAGTGAAGCAATCAAGTGGATTTGACCATACTTTCCTTTGTGAACCTTCAAAAAGTGCTTTAGTAAATAGGATTCACACTCACTCCATGGAAGCTTACATAGTTGCCTCAGCACATGCTCTATTGAAGACTTGTCGAGGTTTGAGAAAAGTAGCTTTCTGATATACAACCATGATGCTTGCAGACTGTGTAAAGAGTGCAGATATTTCCATATTGCTGCACATTTATTGGCCGAATCCCATCAACACCAATAAATAGAGAAATGAGGAATAGGTATTTAAGAAGTGTATTAAAGTCGAAAGATATACCTCGAATAAGATTCGTAACTCGGGATCTTTAACGTTGCTGTTAATATTTTTGACAAAAAGCGTTCTCAAAGGGTGTTCTCCATTGGGGTGAGCCTTGGTAGAAGCAACACCATCTTCTCCCAATTCCATTCCTCTGACACTGCTAAAAAAGTCTAATTCTTCGGCGTCATCTACGCCGCCTGGTTGTACCTTATAGTCAAGACCATCGGTGACTCCAGAGAGTAAATCATCATCATCCGAGAGGAGATTCCTGATAGTTTGAGCCTCGATCTCTTCAAATGATCGAAATGGATCCTCTTCTTCTTGATGTTGATAGTGGGAGGCCTCGACAGAGTGACCATACATGTTGTTGTTATTTGCTGCTGTGAATCTCACTGCATAATGAATCAAACAATTCGGGTCTTAATAGGAAGCGCATTTCATATTATTATAAAAAGAAACATGGAGAATGAAAAGTTACTTTTTCTGGTGAAAAGGTCGGATAACAAACACTGAAAAGAGTTCGTTCACATAGTGATACTGCTGGTCCCCTCAGTGCAGCATTACATTAAATTTGTTGGCGAAAGCAAATAATAAGAATTATTATGTTTTGTTATCGTTCGGAAAAAGACGTTGTCTAGTGCAGAGCATTATCAGGACATCAAAATGTTTCAACTATGAGAATGATCGAAAGAAGTGTCACCGAGTTCATATTTGTTTTTTACACCTGATAAAATGCAGCAGCAAGAGTGAATAAAATAAATCCAACAATTGAGGTTATTATTAATATTATTGTTGGAGAAAATTGAAGATAATAAAAAATAAATTTTGGAAACTGACCATGGTCTTTTTGGGAGTCGTGGAATTGATCCAGAACCAATTTGTCGCTGGAAATGAAAATGAAGAAAAACGAATAAGGAAAAAGCGAAAGCAGCGGATAAATAAATTAAATACTAAAAAAAAGAAATATTGTAGTAAATACCTCATTAGGATGAGGAAGAAGGAGCCGATCCAGAGAGGAAGCACCCGTGGTCTCCAGATGCATTCTTTCTTCTTATTAAATTATTAATCAATTCCATTCAGTCAGGATCCATCAGTGTTTTTTCATCAGATAACAAGAAATGAGAGCAATTGAAATAATGATGAGATAAATATTTGATGTTTTTTGAAATTTAACAATACAGAAGAAAAAAGAAGAAGAAGAAAAGGTAGGGTAGGTATGTAGTTGTGATGAATTTTGAGAGTAAAATTAAGTGAAGTTGGCAATATGAAAATGTAAAGCGATTTGATCTGATCCTGATGTTGTAAAATTAGAGCTATAACCGAGAGCATATGTTTGTTGTTATATTAGAGGGAAGATATAAGTAAGGAAATTAGTAAAAGATAATACAAGTAGATGTTAGTTTTAGTACCTTTTTGGTTACAGCACAACAAAGAAAGCCTAATAATGATTATGAATGATATGAATTCTGGAAACAAAAGTTTAGAAACATGAGAGTGAAACAAACTGTAATGTCATAGAAGGGGGGGGGGAAAAAATTAAAAATTAAACACAGTACTTACAACAAATAATACCTGATGCAAAGAAGGGCAACTTTAGAAAACGTACAGATCGTTCAGTTGTTTGCACAAAAATAGCATTCTCGACAAGTTAACTGTGTTTAGGATACCATTTTCTTGATATTATTTCTAAGCACATCAGAATCTCAACACACGTAGTTTTTCCATGCGCACATTAGTATGTTACCGATAGAGATATCTACCACATGTCTCAAGAGGTTGCAGGCAACAATCTATGTTACATGTGAAAAGTCAATCTAAACATAGCCTGTTGGAGACAAAGAAATACTTGGAATCACATAAGGGTGCAACTGAATTAGCTTTTATATAACACTATAAAATTGTAAGATGAAATTCCTAAGATGTGTTTGTACAAGAAGGTTTTTACCTTTAGATTTGATGCAGTAAAATGTAAAATGTATTGCAGTCAAACTTACAATGTGATGCAGTAAAATATATAATGTAATGCAGTAAAATTTACACTGCATATAAATGGTATATCAATATTTTTGACATCTACTGCATCGAATGTTTCATAATGTTATTATTACCTTAACTGGTTTGGATTTGAACTCTTCAATTTCTACATCTCATTTAAGACTTCTATATACTCCATGATTTTCCTCCTCATCATCTATTAGAATATGAAAAAAATAAAATTACTAACCAATGACATCTATTGCATCAATTATATTCAGAATGATATTTTAACATGTTTTACAAAATTATCTATATACCTAATAGAAGCTTCTTCTTTCTCTTTTTGATCGGCTTTTTCTTTGGTTCTTTAATGAGTTCCAATCCTTCAACGATCAAAAGTTGACAAAAACCACCCATTGCAAGTTCTTTTTTTTCTTTTTTTTCAACAATTTCGTACTCCACGCTTTGAATGCTGGCGTTGTTCTTTCCACGATTGTAGTTTCAGAAACTGTTGAACTAGAGTATATAAGCTTCAAAAAATAAAATACAAATATTAGCAAAATATAAAGCTGTAATGCAGTAAAGAAGTAATTGTGATGCACTAAATGTTTGAGATAAACATAAACTGCATCAAATAAACACCGATGCAATATTATATTAAGAAGGATGTGAAATTATATAAACAGTGATGCAATATCATATAAAGTGATGCAGTAACAAAGAGAGGGTTATGCAGTAACCATTAAAGAGTAATGCAGTAGAGGAAAAATAGTTATGTAGTAACAAATTATCAAAATTTCACAACTATTGCATCAAATTATCAAAATACCAAATGCAGTAATAAATTATTATACCAACTGCATCAAATATTTAAACACGTACAAAAAAAAATTCGACACTTGAAACACTAGGTGCCTAACCTAATCTATATGTATATTCCATATAAAAGACTCTACTGTATCAGTGAATCACACCATTAGTTCATTACAACTATTGCATCAAGCATTCAAGTACACTCATAGAAACTTCTCGACAAGTAAAACACGCCGTGTGTTACCTAATCAGACAATATTTGTCACAATATTTATCCTACTGCATCAGTTCATTACAACTACTGCATCAATCAATCAAATACACTCGCAAAAACTTACCAACATCTAAAAGACACTACGCGCTACATAATCAGACAATATTTGACACAATATATAACCTACAACATCTGTTCATTACAAATACTGCATCAAGCATTCAAGTACACTCAAAGAAAATTTTCGACATCTAAAACACACTACACATTACCTAATCAGACAATATTTGCCATAATATATATCCTATTGCATCAGTTCATTACAACTACTACATCAATCAATCAAATACACTCACATAAACATATCGACATCTAAAACACACTGCGTGTTACTTAATCAGACAATATTTCCCACAATATATAACCTACGGCATTAGTTCATTATCACTATTGCATCAATTAATCAAATACACTCACAAAACCTTATTGACATCTAAAACACACTACGCGCTACATAATTAAACAGTATTTGACACAATATATAACCTACAACATCAGTTCATTACAACTACTGCATCAAGCATTCGAGTACACTCACAAAAATCTTTTCGACATCTAAAACACACTACGCGTTACCTAATCACACAATATTTGCCACAATATATATCCTACTGCATGAGTGTATTACAACTACTGCATCAATCAATCAAATATACTCGCATAAACTTTTCGACATCTAAAACACACTGTGTGTTACCTAATCACACAATATTTGCCACAATATATAGCCTACTGCATCATTCATTACAACTACTACATCTTCCACAAAAATACATAGAAAGACAATTTTCAACAACTACAAATAACCAAATCCAACAATATTTTTAATAGTATACTTGCTTTCTGATATAGTTATTGATTTTTCTAGCGATGGTTGTTTATTACTTTTAGAAGCACCACAACCGACTGAAATAAGTCTGTTACTCTTTCTAGTTTCTAAATTGAATAAATAAAGCATAGTTTTAGTATAATAAAATTAAGAAGATGATGCGATAACAATTTTAAGGTTTGTAGATTAACTTACGAGGAGGTTTGAATCAACCCATTTAAAAGTAGGGCACCAATTAAAAAAACTAACCCTATGAGACTAAAAAATAATAAAAAAAACATTTTCAGACACCCTTTACCCCAATTACACAAAAAACTAAAAATCAAGTCTAAATAACAAACAATTAAAAAAAACTAAAAATTAGGGCTTGGAAATGAAGAAACTAACTCCATGAGATTAACTTTGAGATGAATACTGAGATCAATGAACAATTCATACATCTTACCAATATCAACAGCATTTCCATGTGAATAAAGTATATATCTTGTAGCCATTGGATACCTTACGTAAACACATACTATTTTATTCCCTCTTCGTGTCTTTATTTTCAACACATCGACGTTTTAACGGTGTGGGAATCTGTCTAGGAGGATTACCCACTTGCTTTTTCGGGGATGCGTTTGTAGTATGGTGGGTTTGGTGAGAAAAATGCTAGCTTTGCTGCCATTGATGATGTCACTATATCCATCTCACTATTCGTCTTCAGTCTGAATTTAGTATGTTTTTAATGTGTGAATTTAGTGTGTGCGATTGAGAGAGAAATGTGAATTTTTGGGGAAAAATGTAGTTAGATCTAAGGTAATAAAAAGAAACGACGCCGTATGGAAAGGTACGGGTATTTTGTTATTTTGAAGGTTAATTTGCTTTGATACATGTTTGCCTTTTAACTTTGTAGTATTTACAAAAGTGACATTCTGCTTTTTTGATCTTAAAACTCTAATCCAACGGTTGAGATGGCTTCCTACATTTTTATTATAACACTTTTTTATTATAACCCCACCATACATACATACACACACACACACACACACACACACATATATATATATATATATATATATATATATATATATATATATATAATTACGGATTATATATCATATTGCCATAATTACTTTATACATCATTTTGCCATATCATATTTTGCATCATACTTATTTTCTCAGCATTGCACGCACTTAGCATGGTTTCATATAAAGAGATTTATATAAACTTTTGCTTGTGCATGTTATGGTAGCTTCTATTATTCCTATTTCGTCAGATTCATCTGAGGATAGCATGGGTTCTCATGTCCCGTGAGTGATTATTTTCGGCATTATTCTTGCCATTATCCTCATTATCCCTGTGGTTCTTTCTAAGGTTCCCATTGTATCTGCTGATCCCTTAGTTACACCGAAGGTGGGAGCAGTTTTTGTCACCTCACATGCCGAAGTGCTTAATTTGTTGGATTATTCATCTTCTTCTGATTTTAATCCATCAGATAATTCCTTACCCCTTGCACCAGAGTTACCATTGGTTTCACCCTTCTTGTGTTCTGATGACTCGAAGGCGGACAGTGAGTCCGAGCCTGCTGAGCAGAGACCCGAGAGGCATGAGTCTCTTACCGTTCATGATGCTATGGTTTCGAGGTAGAGGGACATGGTCGCATCTAGGCCTTCCTCGCCGTCGGGATTATCATCTCATGACACTCTTGCACCATCATCTGATTAGTTTTCCCTTGCCCATATTGTTGCCTCACCCGGGATTCGTCGACGGACATCGATTCTTATCCGACCCTGTGAGGCTATCCCTTTCGGTCGACCTTATCGCACCCACCCTAATGGGTTGTGTAAGTTGTTGACTGCGATGAAGAGAGTTGGACCTTTTCCTGCTTGTAGACTTTCATGGAGACGTGTATCTCATCATTCATCGGATCGTCATTCTTCACCAGATTTTACTTCAGACTCGTCATCTTCTGGTTCATCTTCGGATTCTTCATCAAATACTTCTTCATCGAGGAACCGGTCGAGATCATAGACCATGAAGTGAAGCAGTTGAAACAAAGTCGTATCCTTATTGTTAAGGTGCGTTGGAATTCAAGGCAAGGTCCTGAATTCACTTAGGATCGCGAAGACCAAATGAAGAAGAAATACCCTCATCTCTTTACTAAACCTAAACTTACGTCTGAATCAACGTCTTAAGCTTTGAGGACAAAGCTCTTCTAACGGGAAAGGATGTCACACCTTGAATATTAGGTCAATATTTTAACCTATTCCGATCATTATTTTGAATTTTACCTGTTACATTTGAATGTTAAAAACTAAAACGAGGACGTTATCACGCGTAAATTCTGAAAAATATCAATCACGAACGCTGTTCAGGGATCGGAATATTGATTAGTCTAGATATTATATGCATTATTTTATCTTTTCTAAGTGTTTCGTGGTTTACGATCACTTCTGATATTTATTTTTACGGTTTAGTGTATTAATTAAGTTTTTCGCGTTTTTTATCAAACGAAACCCCGAAAACCCGTAATCTTTTCGTGTAAACTCTAGTTATCATTTGTCTTGAGTTTGTAAGTCAAAAACTTTGTCATCCCTCCTACTCAATTAACACGCATACAAGCACACTCTTAATTAATCAAGTGGAATATATTCCTTTTATCTTGAAATTTGGATCATGCAATTCGTAGGATAGTGACATCATTGTTTTACCCTTCCATGTACCCAACACATACTTACACACTCTTTATCACCTTGCATGGTGAGGACCACAATAGCACTAATGGAATCTTGAATTAATTAAGCAAGCTTGGAGCCAAAGCAAAACAATGAACCCCCCCTCCCCGATTTGCTTTGTTCGAACGGACGCACCCATGAACGGACATATCGGTCCTTGGTTCCACACTTTTGCTAACCATGGTCACATGTAGCCAAGACCTTAAACCCTACTTCACATCCTATAAATACCACCTTATACATAACTTAGGGTTCTCATTCATTTGAAACTCAAAAGTTTTTCTCTCTTACCTTTTTCCTCTCCTTGCTCACGGCACACACACACATATATACTTTTCATATTTTTTATTTCTATCAGTTCAGTTCATTCCAAGATCTATTCTTAATCCATATCTAAGGGTATGTTCCATGATCGTGATCATTGCTTTCAAGTTTTTCTAAAAGATTTCACGAGTTAGGGTTTGATATTTCAATGGGATTGGTTTTGCAAGATTATTTTGTTGTTTATAGGAACATAAGGATTTTGGGTTAGATCTTGTGTGTTTCTTGACTCATCTTATTCTTGTAAGTGTTCTATTCCATCTCTTGTGATTTCTTTATGGTTTTCTTTATGGTTCTTATGCAATATTAAGCCTTATGTGTTTGTGGTTTTTGAAAATAAACAAGTTAAAACATAAACTAGTAATTTAGAGAGATTTATTTCGATGATAAGTTTCTCAATGTTCGAACACTAAAAAACGGCATTTAAAATGGCATGTTTTGGGTGAAGTGAATTTTTGGAATACTTTTTGAAAAAATAACAAATGAAGTTGCTGATGTGAATAGTAAATTAGGTTTTCGGACACTTTCGGACATTTTTGAGGTTTTAAAAGATTGGTGAAACATATAGAAACATTAGCGTATTGATTGGAAACTCTAGAAACGTCAAAAAGGATATTATGGAATGCCGAATGTTATAAAAGCGTAAAACTTCTAAAAATAGTAACTTTAAGACTAAGTCGTCACGAGACGATGGTAATTGTTGGCGGTTTAGGTATTGATAAAGCATTTTCGGAAATATGGATTTAACAAAATATAGAGGACGGTATTAACGTCTTGAAATTTAGAACTTTCCTAAAATAGAAAGCTTCCTAAAATAGTAACTTTTAGTAAACCATGGCGTATTTTAATCATGAATATTTTGTCATCATAACGACACCATTTTTATAACTAAAACACAAACACATATGGGTGCCTTCTTGATTGATAAGTTTACCACTTTTGGTTTCGTATATCATACCTTAGTCCTAAGGCGCGTCATTCCTTTAGGTGACAGCTAGGATTGTGTATCATCCTTTTCTTATGTGATTATCATTTGCTCATCGCTCTAAGGTGAGTTCATAGCCCCACGTTTTACTCATTTTGAATAAATGTTTTAACTACTTTTAGGGTGGAAACATTGTTTGTTTTTAACTTTGGACACAGTGTTTTTGTTATCATTTCCTGTTGACGTTGCATGACTAAGTAGATATGAGACCATACTATAATGCCCGAAATATCATTGAACCGCTTAATAACTTATGACCAATGGGATTGGTTAAGGGTAGCGAGAATGTTATAAATAGTATCTATTCCGGTCTTATTTATCCCTATTCAGGGTATGCATGCACTTACTTGTTTCTGTGTCTCGTATGAACAAACGGATATATTTTGTCGGGAATTCTTTGTGTGTTTGGTTAGAATGTAGGGGAATATTATCACCTACATATTATATGTATCTCCTAATTTAGCATCGATGTCATGAGCTTAGCACAAGGTAAATACTTTTCATGTGATATTGTATCTGTTATAATAGTCACATCACTTTTAAAATCTTGTGGTCCAACCTTACATCAATTCAAACCTATTAATTCACCAACTTTATGTTGACTATTTTAAGCATGTTTTCTTAGGTGCTTAGCTGGATTGTTCTTGAAATGCTATTTGATGTTGCATGCAATACTGGGTGTCTTTCAAGAATGTAATTTTGATCCGAACAATACCTCTGTTGTCTAAACACATGTTATGATTCTGCTGCATTTTCTAAGCTTCCGCTAAATACTATTTCCATTTTATGTCAAGAATATTGTAAGACTTATTTTGTTTTAATTAAAGAAACGAGTTATGTTTTATCAAACGTCCATATAGTGGTCGTTTACTTGATCTTGTGCGATGACGTCACACCCCCGAACACATATTCTGTCCAGTCCTCGTTTGGGGGTATGACAAAATGTAACATGTCATGTTTCGCTTGAAAACTTTTCTTAATGTTTTAGATCTTGAAATAAGGATTACATTATTTAGCTTAGAATTACGTGGGAACATGTTTCGTAAAGAATGAATGGAAACATGTTCGCTTGGAATGAGTGGAATGTTTCGCTTGGAATGAGTGGAACATCTGTTTCATTCATTCAAGCCAAACATGTTTGCTTTATTCAAAACAAAACATGTTTTCGACTCATTCGCAAAAATCTTAACTAAAATTTATCAAACTTATGCAATCAGAGTTCATCTTAACTCACAATTAAATGGCATATCATCATAGTATGTGCTTAAAATACACATACCTTTTAACCTAATAAACAAGCTAAAAGACCAATAATGACCAAAAATACATAAAAAAATGCATTGTATATTTGTATTTCATGAATTGTGTCTTGCAAGTACGGATATATCACAAAAAGGACAAAAAGAAAGGCAAAGCAGACAAAACCAAGCACGGGAATGGAACGGAGCCCGCGAGAAAAACCAAAGCGAAGGGCATATACATTTTGAGATGGCCAACTCGTACCCGTTTAATGGGCCGAGTCAGCCCATTAATATTTGAAGTATAGAAAACCTTAGCCTTAAATATAACAAATCCAATCCATAAATCCCAAATCCTGTTAAAAGCCCAAAACAATAGCAAACCCACCCTGAGTATTGGTCAACAGATATATAACCTGGTCACTATTTACTATGCTTCCCTTCATATCCCTCCTTTTTTCACTATTACTAAACGTTTATGTACGGGTAAATTTCTGCTCCTTGCATTCCATTTGCTTCTAGAAGAAACACTCAGATTGCGTGTGTGTGTCACTCCAAAGCCACTGCTGGTGATCCAGAGGATTCATTGGTGATGAGGAGGTCACATCAAATCAAGGGCTCAGATGGATTAGAGATTAAGGCGGTTTAGAATGGAAGGCTAAGATCAAAAGCTTATGAGCTCCTCACACAAGAAGCACACCCTGTACCTTGGTTCTTTTATAAATAGGTGTTAGAAAAGTGACTTAAACTCTAAAGGGCGTTTGGTAAATTTGTGTGACTTGGCTACCAAGTTTGTTTAGCCTATAAATAGGGATTGATGGGTTTAGTTTTCTTTGTACCTTTGAATATTTGTTTAGTACCTTTGAATATTTGTTTAGTACATTTGAATATTTGTTTCGTACCTTTTGGAATTAGGGTTTGATACCTTGAATTTGTCTTTATAATTAGGTTTGTATTTGAATTAAAGCTTCCGCTACGTTCGTTCGTATTGTGTTTGTTTGCTTCGTGCTTTGCGAGTATCTATCAAGGTGGTCCAGAGCTAGGTTGATTTTATATCATGAAACAGAAATAAGAGAAGAAGGGGTAGAAGTGTGGCGTTTATGGTTTTGGATTTGGTTTGAAGGATCATTCTTGTTCTTGATCGAGCCTTGGGCTTGAAGTCATACGTAAGGTTAATAAATTGGTAGTAATCAATCGCGTTGTGTTCCATCTTGTCATCTTGTCGTTGTTTGTTTTTGTCGCTATTCGATTTTTTCTCGAACGTGTTGGATTTTTCGAATTAGGGTTCTCGATTTGATTAGATTTAAGAATCGATTGATTGTTCGCTTCGATCTTTATGGGGATGTCGATTAGTGTTCGATTTTTTGGGTTCTTCTCTGAGAATCGTTTGAATTTGTGTTGAAGAATCATCTTCTTCAATTCATTTGGGTAATTGTTTCTTTTAGGGTTCATACCTGTTGAAGTGAAGATAGAAACAAGATTAAAGGGTTAGCTGGGTTGAAGATGAAGAAGAAAAAGAAAAAAAAAGGTTAGTTTTGGGTTCGTTTTGGATTGAAGTTAGTTTTTTGTTTGTTTAAAGAATTCGTTCTGCGTTACTGGAATTCGTTTGGATTTAGAATTGTCGGATACGGTGGAGTTTTCAGATTCGATCGTTTGCTTTGTTTTGGATCGTTTTCAGATTCGATCGTTTGATTTGTTTTGGATCATTTTCAGATTCGATCATTTGGCTTTGGTTTGGATCGTTTTCAGATTCGATCAATTGGTTTTGTTTTTGGATCGTTTTCGGATTCGATCGTTTGTTTTGAATTTGGCTAGCATCTCTAGCGTTTGAAAATTTGAATTTGAAGACGAAGATTCGTTTGGTTTGAAGTTTCGAACGGAGTTGAAGTCACGGTGGAGATTGTTAGAAAAGTGACTTAAACTCTAAGGGGCGTTTGGTAAATTTGTGTGACTTGGCCACCAAGTTTGTTTAGCCTATAAATAGGGATTGATGGGTTTAGTTTTCTTTGTACCTTTGAATATTTGTTTAGTACCTTTGAATATTTGTTTAGTACATTTGAATATTTGTTTCGTACCTTTTGGAATTAGGGTTTGGTACCTTTGAATTTGTCTTTGTAATTTGGTTTGGTATTTGAATAAAGCTTCCGCTTCGTTCGTTCGAATTTTGTTTATTTGCTTCGTGCTTTTGATTACCAACAAGTGGTATCAGAGCTAGGTTGGATTATCCATGAAGAAAAAGAAGAAAAAAAAGTGTGTTTAGGTTTTGGATTTGGTTTTGAAGGATCATTCTTATTCTTGATCGCTTGGCTTTAGAAGTTCATACGTAATTCGTAATTGGTAGTAATAATCGCTTTGTTCCAATCTTGGCATCTTGTCATTGGTTTGTTTTTGTTGATCGATCGTTTGGTTTCTTTGAAATTAGGGTTCTCGATTGATTCGATTTAAGAATCGATTGATTGTCGCTCGATCTCTGTGGGGATTCGAGTAGGTTCGATTTTTGGGTTATTCTCTGAGAATCGTTTGAATTTGTGTTGAAGAATCATCTTCTTCAATTCGTTTGGGTAATTGTTTCTTTTAGGGTTCATACTGGGTTGAAGATGAAGAAGAAAAAGAAAAAGGTTAGTTTGGATTGGATTTTCGTTAATCGGTCGTTTGAAGATTTGGTAACTTTGGATTTGGAATTGTCGAATACGGTGATCGTTTTTAGATTCGATCGTTTGCTTTGTTTTGGATCATTTTCATATTCGATCATTAGTTTGATTTGTTTTGGATCGTTTTCATATTCGATCATTAGTTGGATTTATTTTGGATCGTTTTCAGATTCGATCGTTTGGATTTGTTTTGGATCGTTTTCAGATTCGATCAATTGGTTTTGTTTTTGGATCGTTTTCGGATTTGATCATTTGTTTTGAATTGGCTAGTATCTCTAGCGTTTGGAAATTTGATTTTGAAGCCGAAATATTTGTTTGGTTTGAAGTCTCGAGCGGAGTTGAAGTCACGGTGGAGATTGTTAGAAAAGTGACTTAAACTCTAAGGGGCGTTTGGTAAATTTGTGTGACTTGGCCACCAAGTTTGTTTAGCTTATAAATAGGGATTTATGGGTTTAGTTTTCTTTGTACCTTTGAATATTTGTTTAGTACCTTTGAATATTTGTTTAGTACCTTTTGGAATTAGGGTTTGGTACCTTTGAATTTGTCTTTGTAATTTGGTTTGGTATTTGAATAAAGCTTCTGCTTCATTCGTTCGAATTTTGTTTGTTTGCTTCGTGCTTTTGATTACCAACAATAGGGCTTGAATTATTCATTTGTAATCATTAGTTGAGGAATAATGTAGATTTACTGCCTATTTTACAGCTTATTTTACTTTTATTTTCTTTTCAAATGCATTGTAACCTTTTTAAAGTTTTAATGAAATTTCTATTTTAAATTCCAATTTTAATCTGTTTTACTCTTATGCAATTCAGCTTTAATCTGTTTTTAAGTCATTTAAATAAGTTTAATAAGCTCTTATATACATGTGTTTCTTGGATAAGCTTTCTCAAAAGCTTATCTAAGCTTTTCTATTTCATTAATCACAAATAATACCTCAGCTTATTGGAAGATAAGCCAAATTTGGATGGGCTTATGGACCTCACCATCTTGTTTATAACAAGCTGGAGCTTGTTGACTAGCTCCTAAGAGCTTAATCATCCTTGTTTTGTGCAAAGGATTAAGTAAGCTTTCATTTTCATTTATAGATTATTACTGTTTTTGCTTATTACACTGCTTCTCTCTACATAATATGTTCTTATTTTTGCTTATTCATGCTTATTCAGTCTCATTAATGCTTATTAATAATGGTTTGATGCTTATAAGTCACTTAGAATTAGTTTTCATATAAACTGCCATTCATAGTTGTAATTTGCTTATTGCTCGAGCTTAGTGTTCAAGTGCTTAATTCTATGATGTTAATGCTTATTTGTCTTTTATAATCCTTAGTATCAATCTGTTTTATATTTTTAATATTTCTCAAAATCTTTTTTAAGCTTAAATTTGGAAAACATGTTTTTTTAAGGGGTGTTTGAAATAAACAGCACTAACCTTAGTTAGTGCTGCTTGACCACTCATTGGTCTTTAAGCCAACTGTATTAAGCTTAAAATTGATCTTATAATCTGTTTTCAAAAGTTTTTATAGTTTACTAATCAGTTTTAAGGTATTAGCTATCTTATTTTAGAATATGTGTTATACTAGCTTATTAGATTAGCTTATATCTAGGTTTATTTAGGATTGCTTATTGGAGTTGGTTTTATGCTTGTTTAGGACTTAAAATGCATTAGAGATAGGTTGTTTTAAGTTTTCTTTGTCATTTGATGTTATGGTGCCAATCTGTCATAGTTTTAAATCTCAGTTTCAAAGTTTAAAGTCCTGTTTTCAAAAGCAATTCTAGGTTAGTGTTAAAGTGTTTTAGGTTATGATTTTCATTGCTCAAGCTCATTGGGTGTTAAGCTCAATCTGTTTGAGCTTTTTACGGTCTTACAACAGCTTTTGGTTAGCTTAATATAAGGCCGCAATAAGCCATTTTTCCTTAAAAACCCAAAATTAGTAGTTTAAGCCCCTTTTGCATTTACAGTTTCTAGCTTAATCCTTTAGGTAATTTAGCTTAATTTGGATCATTAGTGCTTATTGGAAGATAGATTTTATCTGTTTAAGCTTTTTATGTCTTAGTTTAGCTTTTTGAACTTATTTAGATCTTCTAAAAATCAAAACAGTTTACTCAAGTTGTTTTCAATACTTTTTAGCTTTTTGTCATCTTTTAATGGGCTTATTTCTAGCTTAATTGTTAATTTTAGAAAAAAAATGTTTTTATTAAAGTTGTTTAGTTAGCTTATTGTAAGCTTTTTCAAAAATAAAATTTGCAAAATAAAAATGTCAGGCTCGAACCTGGGACCTCAACCTTAACAGCCCAACACTTTAACACACACTCCCACTACCAACTCGCCCTTGGGACTTATCTGTTTTATGTTGCAACCTTTATTCATTTAAGCTTAGTTTTTAGTTTTATGCTTATAAGCTTATTTAGCTGATTAGCAGCTTATTACAAGTGCTTATTGGATTTTTCTTTTTACCATTATCTCAGTAATAGTCTAAAGTATTTTTAGAAATTTTTCTAGATTTTTATAATTTAGTTTAGTATTTTTAAATAATTTTCTAGATTAAAATTGTTTTTAATTGTTTAAAAATATAAATAAAAATCAAAAAATATATTTTCTGTTTTAAAAATTATTTTAGTGCATTTAAATTTTAAGTTTAGCATTTTGAATTTTTAGGGTTTAAATTTGATATATTTAGTTAGTTAGTCGCGTTAGTAGGATTCCCGTTAACGTTTTCGTGCTTAATCTTTAATTGCTTTAATTGTTTGCTTGCCTTTACATGTTTTTGCGTTTCATTAGTAGAAATAGAATCCAAATCAAATCTTTAACTATTCAAATCACGCGATCACGAACTTAAACGAGATTCTTAATTCATGATTCATTAGGAAACGACCCGGAAGGTTTTAAATTTTACTTTGGTCAAAAGTAATTTTCTTAAATCCTTTTGGAATACTTATTACTATATTATTATTGATCTCATTCTCCTTATGTACTTACGTGTGTGTTTGGGAGTGAATCAATCACAGAAGCAATTATCACAAGAATTAAACAACATTTTAGGCTTGATAAAGGGAATTCGAGCACACATAGGAGAAAAACACATGGCAAACATGATTAGGGCCATTTATAAGACACATAATACTCTCTTGAGGGTCTACATCAGTTTACAAACACATTTAACACCCTATGAGTAAATTTATAGCCATTCTTTTTGTACTAACGCCTTAAATTCCTACTTTTCCAAGTAAAAGAGCATTTAGGAGGCACACACATTTTTGAATAGCACAAGAACGTTCATACAACACTACTTAACACACATATAATTGTTTCACCCTATAACACATGTTTTGCTTTATTCATCTAACAAAAATCATCATATCTCTCAAATGGTTAAGATATATTCAAACCTGTTTCACACGCATCTAAATGCACCTTAACGATCAAAACCCCTTAATTAATTAGAAGAAATACTCAACTTTTAAATTATGAACCCTAAATCGTTTTTAATAGATTTTTGAGTGATAAAAGGAGTTTAAGTCTAATTCTTTATACCAATGAGATGAGAAAGGAGTTGTCAATGTGTAGGAAATTACCTTTAGCTGTTGGTCCATTGGAATCTGATATAAGGTTTATCAAATTAAACTAATCAAATTCCATGACAATAAAGAACAAGTTTAAATATATATATATGAAGAATATAAAGAACAAGTTTAAAACACATAGAAGTACTTTTCAACGTATAGGTTTGTATTAGAATCAAATAAAGAATCTATGACACATCTTGCTAGCGGAATAGCAAGGTGGTTGAATGACAATTGGGGTGTTATCTCCTTTGAACTTAAACTCTAACCAAAGTTAAGAGAGTAAGAAAACAAACTACTTATGACTAAACTGAAGCTTCAGCTTCAGTAGTACCGTTCAGTTTGTTTGAGAGATAAATGAACTCTTCAATGTGTATCACATTAATTGGAAGAGATAACATTTACTCTGGGAATCCCTTTCCTTTTATAGGCAAAGGAATTAGGGTTTACAAGTTTAACCTAGACTACGTGGCAAGCATTAAATGGGTGGTTGAACTACCATTTAATGCACGTTTGCTTTCTTAGTACTAGGTACAGTCCTTTGAGGAAAGTTGTTGTACTTCTATACCAACTTTAGAAGTAACATTTCCCAAGGAGATTGCTTTATTCCTTTTGACATAAAGCAATCTTTTTCCCGCCTTGTAAACCTTCTAGAAGTGAAACAACACGTTTCAACTTCTGTTAAGGAGATAGACAACGTTCAGCTTGGAATTGTCAACCAAGCTGAACTGAAGCTCTTACCAAGAGTCCTTCTTCAGTTTTTGTACCGCTGCATACACTAAAGTAAAGATACTTCCCAATCTTCTAAGGACATGAAGAGTTGACGCTGAAGAAACTTCAGCAACTCAAAATGAAATACTTCAGCTTGAGAAACACTTAGGGGATTTTATGTTTAAATCTACTAAAAGACTGAACGGCCCAGGAACTCAACAATCTTCCCCTATTTGAATATACAAATAGCCTAAGTTAAAATCAATTGTAAGTGAGCAAAACAACTTCTTCTTACATAATTCTCCACGATGAACACAAGGTCGAATTTGACAAAATCACTCAAATAAGCTTTTCTATCCACGAATCAAAGCTCTAACATGCAATACTAAGGAGATATACCAAGATTAAACATCCTATAACATGTATTTCTTCTTGGATCGTCAAAAATGAAGCAACTCTCCACGAAGAACACCTTACTTTGTTTGCTTATAATTCGAGCTAGGAGCTTGTTTAACACACGAAATTTTAAGCACTCTTACCTTTTGATGTGTAGAACAAGTAGAGAGTAAGATTAACCAACAAATAAGCCAAAATCAAAAGTTAGCCGTGGGCTTTTTTTTTCAAAATGGACCACGAATTTGAGCTTATTTAACCACACGAATCAATTACGAATCCACCCTTTGCTCTGATGCCAATTGTAGGATCCCGTTTAACACTTCATAACATATATAACAATCACGATTCGAACTAGAAAAGAGAAAGAGAGATGAGTTGTTTTAGAGAGAGAAAGAAGAGAGAGAATTGAGAGAGAAAGTGAAAAGATATATTTTTGATATTTTGAATAACTAACTTTTCTAAGTGGAAAAGTTCCTTATATACCCTGACACTTAAAAGTGACGCGCGGGATATTTAACTAGGACCCGGGCTCGGGTTTTGCTTGGGATTAAACCCGAAACATATACAATATTAGATTAACTATCGAGCCCGATTCCCGATATTATCCTATTACAACATTAACTAATTAAAGACCGAAGCTCCATCGTAGAGTGACCGAACTTCCTTGTTCGACTCAATAAATTGAGGCTAACAATCTGTCATACTGTAACTTGTCATTGTAGTACTTTTTCACTACTTCTGGACCAAGAAAATCAACTAGTTCTACTTTCCTTACTTCCCCTTCTTGTTTGGTTGATTCAGCTTTGGCATCTTCCTCTAGTTTCTTTTGATGATTGATTTCTTCTTCAGTTAGATATCTTCAGTGATAAAATCAAACTTCTTTAGCTTTTTTGTCCTGTAGTGTTCAACCATAGAGTCATTCACATGAGTTTCATTAGAATCACTATTAGTACTCTCTATCTTAGCCTCCTTTAAGGATAAATCCTTTTTGCCTTTGTCTTCCTTGATATGCTCCTCCTTAGGTTGTGAGGAAATTTTTGGTGGTGGTTAGAGAGAGGGAGATTGCATTTGAGTTGTGGTGGTTGTGATGACTGGGGAAATAGGTGGTGGTGTTGTTTCAGTTTTTGGCTTGTTCTTGTTCAGGTTGTCTTCATCATTCTTTTCAGCTCTTCTTTGAAAAGGCTGGGAGATGGTTGCTTGATTTGTGTCCTTCTCCCCCTCACCAGGCCTAGTGTCAACATGGCCTGCTGAAGGGACACTTTGATCTCTAGCTTTTAATGAAGCAGAATCTAAAACCTGAGCAAACTTGTTCAAAGCTTTTGTAACATTTAATAAGAGACCTGGAAGACCATCCAAGGTCTTTAGCTTAGCTTGAACTGATGCAACCTGTACTAGTAGTGAAAGAAATTCCGTTGGAAGTTCCCACTGAAGAGTCTTCAGTTCAGTGACTTGAGATGTAAGACTGGTGACAGTTTTTGTAAAGTCCTCCAGCTTGGTGGGAGTTTCTTTCAAATCTCCTGGTAGCTCAATCTCCAATTCATGAACTTGTTTCTTTAACCCTTTTACTTCTTCAGTAAGTTCATCAAACTTGGAGGGAAGGTCCTTCAGCTCAGTTGGTAGTGAGCTGCTAAAGTCATGAGCAGATAGAATATTTGAGAATTTAGTTTTTAAGGACTTTACCAGCAGCTGTTTGAGTTGTTCCACATTGGGAAAGGAGGGTTGAGCTTTAAGGAGAGCAGCTTTAGCTTTATCTTTGTACTTCTCAAGTTCCAGTTTGTACTTTTGAGACTGAAGAATGAGGACTTGGTTGGTAAGCTTTTGAACTTGAGAAGATCTGGGAGATGAGGATTTTGGAACTGAAGTATCTTTAGTTTCAACATTTTCAGTAGCATGAACTTCATCATCCTTATCTTCATCACTATCAGCCATAACAATGACAGGATCATCTTCGGGTGAGTCTAGGTCTTTGAAGCTAGGTTACACATGTGACACCAGCTTTGCAAGATCTTCCAACTTGATTGTGCTGGAGGTTTCTTCCTTAATTTGTCTAGCAACCGAGCTGGCCCCTTTTCCTGTGATAGGTTGACTGAGGATGGTTTGGTCTGCAAGAACATGTGGGTCAGTACCTGCAAATAAGTGTTGGGATTAAAAGACTTCTTGATGATCTTAAAGTTACTGCTGCTAAGGTTTGTGTTACTGCTGCTAAGTAAAACTTAGTGTTGTTCAGTAATCTTAATGAAAAAACTATGCTAAGTAGTTAGTACTGCTAGTGTAACTTACTACTGCTAGTGTACCTTACTACTGCTAATGTAACTTAGTACTGCTAGTGTATATTAGTATTGCTAGTTACTACTGCTAGTATATGTTAGTACTGCTAGAGTAAAGTTAGTACTGCTGGTGAAGATTAAAGAAAATATTCTAAGTAGTTAATACTGCTTGTACACAGTTAATGCTGCTGGTGTATAAGTTACTACTACTTGTTAAGAGTTAATGTTGTTGGTACAAAGTTACAACTGCTAAAAGATTACAACTGCTGAAAGATAAAGATTGCTTGAAGATCAAGATTACTTATGAGATAAGGATTGTTATTTATAGAATAGATCTTTGAGAATAATCTAAGTTTTAGTAATATATTGTAAATCGACTAGGACTCCTTGGTGTATAAAAGGAGGTCCTAGGGCATAGAGTTTTATGTATCTTAGTCGTATAATTCATAGCTTCAAGGTTTTGTAACCCTAATACTAGGAGAGTATTCGTATTATTTGTAATAATAATATTGGAGCTTTTATTGTTGAAATTATATTGTTTTGTGTTACTGAAGAATTCTTCTTATATTAAAGATTAGATTCCACATAATCTTTAGTATTATCAAACAATATTTCTTAAACTAAGTTGTGTTAGATTTATCTAGCATAACTAAACTTTAAACAAGCTTAAGGAATTCGATCGTTAGAAGTTAACTGGGATATAACAAGTGGTATCAGAGCTTATTGCTTTGAGAAACTTTGTTAAGAAGAAACTGCTTTTACATTCAAGGTCTGTTTGTTAAAAATAGATGGATCAAGACTTAGCACATATGGTGGCTGCATCAAAAGTGCCTATGCTCAAACCAGGTGAGTATGAGCTTTGGAGGATGAGGATGGAACAGTACATCTAGATGATTGATTATTCTCTATAGGAAGTCATAGAGAATGGTAATGCACCTCCAATAACAAAAGTTGTTGAAGGTGTTGAGACTACAATTGCTCTTACAACTGCTGAAGAAAAGGCACAAAGGAGGTTAGAGTTGAAGGCAAGAAGCACTTTATTGATGGGCATCCCTAATGAACATCAATTGAAGTTTAACTCCATCAAAGATGTCAAGTCATTACTGCAGGCTATTAAGAAGAGGTTTGGAGGGAATGCTGCTACTAAAAAGACTCAGAGGAATCTTCTAAAGAAGCAGTATGAAAATCTTACTGCATCTAGCTCAGAGGTGTTAGATCAAACATTTGATATGCTTTAAAAGCTTACCAGTCAATTGGAGATTCATGGAGAAAGTATCTCACAAGAAGATGTGAATAAGAAGTTCTTAAGAAGTCTGTCACCGGAATGGAACACACATACCATTATGTAGAGGAACAAGCCTGAGATAGATACATTAAGCTTGGATGATCTTTACAACAACCTGAAGATCTATGAACCAGAGGTCAAAGGGACATCAAGCTTAAGCACAAACACACAAAACGTAGCCTTTGTGTCCTCAAACAGCACCATCAGTACAAATGGAGCAGTTAATAATGCTCATGGTGCTACAACTGCTAGCACTCAAGCTATTGCTATTAACTCAACAACAATTGATAACTTGAGTGATGTTGTTATCTGTGCTTTCTTTGCAAGTCAATCAAACAGTCCACAACTTGACAATGAGGACTTGCAATAAATTCATCCTAATGTTTTAGAAGAGATGGACTTGAGGTGGCAGATGGCTATGCTAACAATGAGGGCAGGGAGATTCTTGAAGAACACTAGAAGAAAGCTTACTGTTAATGGTAATGAGACCATTGGGTTTGATAAGTCTAAGGTAGAGTGTTACAACTGCCACAAAAGGGGATACTTTGCAAGGGAGTGCAGGGCTCCAATGAACCAAGAAAACAAGAATAGGGAGAACACAAGAAGGGTTGTGCTAGTGGAGACAACAACTTCTAATGCTTTGGTGTCTTGTGATGGTTCTGGTTATGATTGGAGTGATCAAGCAGAAGAAGGTCCAACTAACTTTGCACTCATGGCTTACTCTTCTACAAGTTCTAACTCTAAGGTACCTCAGCCTAGTGGTCCTACAAACAATGTTACAGATGAGGCTGTCTATGAGGAGATGGATGACAGTTTGGAAAGGGCTGTCACTACTGCTACTAGCTTAGATACAGAGCAGGATAGGGGTAACATCAATAAGACCCAATCCAAGGCAACACTTAATGAACCAAGTTCCTTAGGAACTAGTTCAGGTAGTGGTCCCAGGCGCCAAGAAACCATGAGGGATACTATTGCTCAAACTAGGTTTGAGAATGTATCTAAACTTTCTAATGATCCACTACTCGCAAGAGGTAACACACTTCGAAGTGGTGAGGATAGTCTAAAACTAAAGTAATTGATGGAATTATGTACCAATTTGCAAAATAGAGTTATTGATCTGGAGAAAAGTAAGACCTCTCAAGCTCAGAAGATTACAAGTTTGAAAAGGAGGGTCAAGAGACTAGAGAAGAAAGGAGGGTCAAAAACTTATAGGCTTAAAGGATTATACAAGGTTGGTTTATCTAGAAGAGTTGAATCCTTTGAAGATGAAGGTTTGGGTGAGGAGAATGCATCCAAATAGGGGAGGATAGCTGATATTGATGCTGATGCAGGAATTAACTTAGTTAGTACTCATTTTGATGCTAATACATATATGTTTGCAGTACATGACTTAGTTGGTGATGAGGTGATTGTTGAAACTGAAGTTGCTTCTAAAGATGTGAACTTAAGTGTTGACGAAGTTACTTTAGCTCAAGCACTTGCAGCTTTGAAAAGTGCAAAACCCAAGGCTGACAAGGTTATGTTACAAGAACTAGAGCAGGGTATAATTACAACAACAACTGTTGCTACAACAGTTACAGCTGTTAGCACAAGACCTAAGGCTAAAGGGCTTGTTATTCATGAACAGGAGCAAGCAACTACACCAACAGTTTCTTTTTAACAACCATCACAGGTCAAGGTTCAGGACAAGGGTAAAGGCAAAATGGTAGAACCTGAGAAGCCTATGAAGAAGAAAGAACTAATCAGACTTGATGAAGAAATTTCTTCAAAGTTACAAGCTGAATTTGATGAGGAAGTAAGACTTGCAAGAGAGAAAGTTGAAAAAGAAAAAGAAGCTAACATTGTTTCATAGGATAATGTGCAAGCAATGATAGATGTTGATTATCAAATGACTCAACAAATGCAAGCAGAAGAATAAGAGAAGTTGAGTATTGAAGAGAAGTCCAAGTTGTTTGTACAATGTTGGGATTCTTGATTTGATGAGACAAAATGAATAAAAGAATGAAACAAAAGGATCAAAGTCGTCATTATAAAACTCTACAAGCTGGTGGAGAAATCAAATATTCTACAAGATAATGATTAGGAAACATATTAATGTGGTTTAATGTAGGGGTGTTCACGGGGCGGTTCGGTTCGGTTAGTTGGAAGATTTAAACTATCCGTCGCGGGGCGGGTAATTAAT
>BQNB010067384.1:9091-34216 GCA_026074375.1 Tanacetum coccineum | reverse complement strand
GCTAGTCTAATGGTTAAGTGGTTTGTTAATATTGCAAACAACCCAAGTTCAAACCATGCTAACAACAAATTTTTAATAAAACCAAATTTTATTTTTAAAAAAACTCATGACATGGAAACCATGATGACATGGTATTATGACGTGGCATTATGGGATGCCAAGTGGTATTATGACGTGGCATATGGATAATGAATATATACACAAAGATCTATATAGATACTAAATTAATGAGTGCTATAAATAAAACTAAAGGATATAGCCATGACACAATTATTTATAGTGGTTCGACTACAAGGACTCTTTACTTTCCTTACTCCACTCCCCAAGTACCCAACTCGAGAGTTTATAAACACTACATCTACAAGCGACTTATTTTGGCGGATAAGCCTCATAACGTTGCTTACACTTTATCCGGTACTAAGCTAAATACCGAGTCCTATCACCGGTAGAACCAACCCTACGTCGCTTACAGTTTATCGGTACAAAGCTAAATACCGAGTCCTAACATCGGTAGAACCAACCCTATGTCGCTTACACTTTATTCGGTACAAAGCTAAACACCGAGTTCTAACTTTGGTAGAACCAACCCTATCCAATTTACATTTTATGAGAATGGTTTTTATGTTTAGAATGAATGAATGATGATCAAGAATCAATAGGAAGATCTTGATGTGATGAGGGATGCTTGCAACAAGTAAACTTGATGCTTGATCTCGTATGCATAACTTGGTTTCATCTTCTCCTAATAAGAAAATCACCAAAAACAAAACATGAAAGAGATCTTGATCTGAGATCAAGGATTAGAGAATGCAAGAGTGAATGTGTATGAAAATAAATGCTTGAAACATGAGAAATGGTTTGCTATTTATAAGCAAAATTGTCTAATGTTCACCGGTTCCCGCATAACCTTTCTCAAAAGGTTCCAGTTAGTGTAACCTGAGGGTTCCGGGTGACTGACAGTGTAAATCTGAATTTTTACTTAAAAAACATTTGTACTCTTTCAAGATCTTTTAAGATCTTTTTAGGATTTTGAGTGATGTCATGCATGAGGTAAATAACAATTCATGAATTTATTTTTCTTTGTTTTTCTTTTGTATACTTTAAAAGTATGTAAGTAACAAAAGTTGTTTAGAAATAAAAATAAAAGGTGCAAGAATATTTTTGTTGTTTTGTTATGAATAAAAGTGTATAATACTTTATTTGGAACACTTGAAAATAAAGTGTCAAGTTAATTTCATTTGTTAAAATATATAAATGTCACATTTTAAAATAACATGTGTAGTTACTCGTATGTTTAACTTTTGTGAAAAGAAATAACTTAGTTAATATAGAAGAATGACTTTTAATGCATGATGAATGGCTTTTAAATTTTGAGAAAAGAAATAACTTAGTTAATGACTTTTAATATATGATGAATGATGATTGATGAATATGATGTTTAATATATGATGGATGTGTTGAGTTAGAAAACTATTAGTTTAAAACATATAAACTTTATTTTCTACTTCTGATGATTTTACGTTTTGTTATAGACAAAACATGGATGGATCGTAAAATATAAATAAACATTTATACAGTTTATTTGTATTAACAATTTCCCCTTTTTGTTGAGGACAAACCATAAAATTATAGAAGTAAAGTATAAAATTTATAAGTTTTAAATTGGGGTTTTTACTTCCTTCTCCCCTTTTTGTCGAACCAAAATGAGCGTCGAAGAAAAACTAACAAATATATGTGATGTATACCGAGAAAAATTAAATATGAAATGAACCGTAATGAATTGGGTCAAATAAGATAATAAAATTGAAAGTGGTGATTCGAATTGAATCGAATGATATACTCCCACTTGACGAAAGCTCCCCCTTAGTAAGGGCGTCAAGAAATCCAAATGGATTTTAACTGCTACAAGTAAAATGTTAGTGAGATTATACTAAATGTGATTATAAGCTCCCCTTGATTTGGGGAATCTCTAAAAGAGATGTTAATCATAATTTTCAAGATAATGAAAGTATATACGAAAATCCTATGCACCCAGTTCTGTCGGTGCCTTTGCAAAAAGGTATCGGCCTTCTTTGCAGAAGGGAACCCGGTGACCTGAACATGAAAACAACACTTTTTGTATTTCAAGGAGGGTAACCAATGATTCAAACATACTTAAAAGAGATCAAACAAATTATCCAATCATAGATAGCACGAGAATATAACAATGATAGGAGCATTTAGTAATATATGGAAGACACAAGCATGATAACATAACATTATATTAGTGAACTTCTAACCATGAAGTATAACATACAATGGTCGTAGTTTTAAACACGAGAAAAATAAAATCATGGCCTAGTTCTAAATATTGAAATAACTAGCTACCCTATTAAACTACGATGGTCCTTAATGCTTGCAAATACCATCTCATTGTTTTTAGTTTGTTAGGTTAGAGAGGTGTTCAAGGATGTGATAGAACATGAAACGCATTTTATCCCAAACCTCCTGGATAAGGGATTGAGTGCGTTGATGATGTGTTCTATCGTGTGTAGGTAATTTATTATTCAAGTTTTACTATTTATATTTTGCCGACTTTACCTACTAACAAACACTGATGGGCAGTGTACCCGATCAGTTGTAGGTTCGTTGGTAAGTAGGGTGTCGATTACTAAGAGCGAGTGTTAACACTTAAATCTATCAGTATTTTAGTTATCTATGTTAGTCCTAATTAATCCTATGTTAAATCTATGTTAAACCTAAACTAACGCAAAGGCTGTTTTCAGTCTGAGAGACTGGCACGAGTTTTGGTTTATCCTAATCTAAATGATGACAATTAACACACACAAGTTGATAAACAAAAGATAAAGAAGTGGTCAAGCCTTATGTAAGGAAAACGTATTAGCTATTTTAATCTAATAAAACGCATGTGTTGTTTATAAGTGCAATGATTATTTTACTTGGTTGGTGATATATCATTCCTAAGTTTAGGCGGGACTACTTCCTAAACTCTAGATTCAGCAATTCTGTCATAATTAACCAAACCCGCATAAAGTATTTACAGTCGAGTATAATCTATCTTAGGAGACAATAATGGTGATAATATCGAACCCTATCTCATTGAGACTTTACTAACTTACTACTTAACGGTCATTTATATACTAGTAGTCAATTGTCCAGATCTTTACCCAAGGAATTAGAATGTTATGCGTAATCCTAGGTCACCTGCTAGTCTACCTATTCACTAAACCAAGGGCAAAGACATGTCAATATTTATGATCCTATTACTCTAGATATATAAACAGTTGCATGTAGTTCTATCCTAGACTCTAGCTAACGCTCTATTTGTAATCCTAGATCCAGTTGAATGATAGGTTAAACACATGCTTAAGCACATAAACGAGTATAAACTGATAAACATAATAAACATGCAACGAACAAGCAAACAATCAATATAAACAGAACTAAACATTAAATTATCATAAACATGGCTAATACCTAAACGTATTAGCCGATAGTCATTGTAAACTTATATAAACTCATAGATGAACGATAGAAACCAAACGCATATTTAGAGTATAGAGATTACAAGGGTTTTCTTATGGAATGGAGCACTTTGCAGTACCTTCTTGTCTTCTTAGATCTTTTGAGAATCGAACTTAGTGGTTAAAAGCATACCTAAAAGGAGTTTTAGGGTTTTGTATTTATAGACTTTGGAAAATAGTCAATACGCCATATTGAAAGGGTTTAATATGGTGTATTGGGGGTAACTTGGTGTGGGCTCCACGAATATAATATTCTAGAATGCTCTTAGATTGTCTGTGAATACGGAGTATGAGCTCTTCTGGATATGGCGTATAGATTTATTATCTTCCTAGATGTCTTGTGAAGTTAGGGCACGGACATGCCGTATCTTCTTGATGTATACGGCGTATTGATGTAAAACCAGTTGTTATTCTTTGTTGACCAAATTATTATATATGGCGTATCGTTTATGTGTATACGATGTATTCTTCAAAGTTAGGCAATGGTCTTTTAGTTCGTCAAAGTCTTGGATGCGATGTATGCTTCTAGAATGATACGGTGTGTTGGTTGTCAGATTAGTAGACTTTCTTGAACTCTTTGTTTGTGCTCCAAAATGCGTTCCTTTTAGCTAACTTTCACTAAATGCTTGATAATTACTGCAATTAACAGATATAAGTAATTAAGTATCAATTCATATATAAATAATGTAAAACGAGCAATAAAGACGGATAAATGATGCTATAAAATAGATGTTATTTGATGTCATCAGTTGGCAATAGGCACAAGTGTGTTCTTGAGAAGGTGGAATGGATGACGGTTGGTCAATCCATAGGGATTGATCAAGAGGTATGAAGGTTTGTGATGGTGGAAGATGTGATCAAAAAGGTGGTATAGAGGGTGTTTGGGAGGTTGAGATGGTGGTAGGAGGGTTTGATGATGGAGGAGGTAGTACTTGAGAGGTAGTGGTGGTGGTATGGCTTGTAAATCCATTTTGCACATATTGTGCATCTTAGAGGGCGGGTTTGTATGTCATTGGACAAATCTTGAAGTTGTCCAAGCTCTTCAACGATTTGAGCTTGGGTCATGAAAGGTTTCGGTAGGGCACTAAGTCTACCATTTCTCCTAGTGAGATTAGTTGGTGGAAAGAAGGGTTCAATCTCTATGTGATCAATAAGTGGGAGAAGTTGGCTAGTGATTTGTTCGAGAGTGGGAAGCGGTGGTGGATTAGCACAACTTGGAGGCAAGTCTTCAAGCGTGTTTAAGTATGGGTGTGGTGAGGTTGGTGGAGTGGTGAAAATAAGTTGTCGAGGTGCTAGGGGTGAAGGTTCATTTGGTTGTAGAGCAAGTATTTAATTGGAATTTGGTGAAGTAAGGGATAAGGCGAGTGTTGTGGGATGAGTGGTAATGTGGTTGTTTGAAGGTTCTTGAAGTGGTGATAATTCATTAGAGGAGATGTCAATAATGCTAGTTCGAGCAACCTTTATTGGTGGGTTTCTTGTAGAGGATGAAGCACTTTAGGCCATTTTGAAAGTGGATTAAGGAGAGATTATGGCTGAGATTTTTGAGATGGTTAAGAAAGCACAAGGTGATGGGATATATAGGATATTTGTATGCAAAACATTAAATGTATAAACCAACAAATTGTCTCTAAAAACAATCATTAGGGAGATTTAAATGCTAAATAAGTCAAAGCTAACTACTGGGGAGCCTTCACACATGTTTAAATTACCAAAATGAGGTGTAAAGTTAAAAAGTTAACACCCTAAAACATCCAAATGCCTACTGTGGACCCGGCATATTCAGTACCCTTTGGCAAAGGGTTTCGCCCTTTGTTGCAGAAGGTACCGGCCTTCTGCATCAAAAATCAAATTCCAAAAAGTGGCAAAAAGCTTCTAGTGTTTATTCTTTTATCCTAAAAGTGTTTTATAGGCATTCCTAAATGAGGCAAGAGTCTATTAGTGTAGCAAAAGGAGCATGATCCTATAATTACTAGTCAAACCAAACACTCATTAATCTTATTTGAGATAACAATAAAATATCATAACAAGTCAAATAAGTTTCCTACGCACATAAATATCCAAAATTAGAAGCATAGATCTAAATACTCAAAATCTACAACCATAAAATAAATATAGTTTAAACGAAGGAAGCATCAAAGTGTTTCTACTAAACACAAGTTTCAAACATTTTCACCGGCCTATAACACCTTACTTCTTCTACTTTTTGCCAAAGTTGGAGAGGAAATGACCAAGACACTTAAACATTCATTTTGTTTGCTTGAATTCCTTTAATGTTCCTCCGAGAATAGGTGGAAGTTGGTTGCAATACTCAAAGGGATCGGGCTCAAAGTTGTCAACCGGGTCAACTTGTGGTTGATCATGAGATTGAGAACAACTCGAGGAGTGTCACACCCCCAGATGGGGCCTAGACGGAATACATGTCCGAGGGCGTGACGTCATAACAATCCGAACACAAAGCAATAAAGAACGACCACTAATCATGAACGTTTGAAAAAGTGTACTCGTTGCATAAAAGAAATTTTAATTTAAGTTTTACAACCGATCATATGAAAGTTAAATGTAGCGGAAGCATAATAAAATTTGATAATGACAATGAGTATATAAATAGATAAGTCTTGAAATTGGCGAAGTTACATTGCACATAGACTCCATTTAACATCAAGAATCAAGCCAAGCTAAGCACCTGAGAAAACATGTTTAAAACGTCAACATGATGTTGGTGAATTCATAGGTTTAAGTTAGTACAAGAGTGGACCACAAGATTTCAAAACGCATGCGGTTACTATAACAGATACAACATCACATAAAAGTATTTACTGTTACGCTAAGCTCATGACACCGATGCTAATAACAACAGGGCATATCATATCATGCCACATAGTATTCCTGCCCTTAACTGGTGTCCCAAACCAAAGACCACCACAACGCACATCGACATGACATATATCCGTTTGTTCTTCGTTAAGTTCTCAACACACTCCATACTTGGTATTGTGGTTCACAAAAAATCGATGTTGACACCCGTAGGGTGTGTTGTGCGTATATTATGGTTTGTATAGTAAAAATATCAATGAATGTTTACAGTCTTCCCCATACCTAAAACGTTGCCATGTTCTCCTCGTATAGATTATTTTGCCCAAAGATGAGAACCCAAAGATGATGGACGTCACTGCGCCGAAACACATAGGAAGGGGAACGGTGAACGGGTTAAGATAGATTTGGAAGGGGTAGAAGACCTATGAACATAGATATGAGCGTGAAGATGAATTTGAATGGTCAAGGTAATGAACTAAGGAATGGGGAGTCTATATGGGGGTTTATAGGGAGCTAATGGGAATTTAGGTGGAGCCAATGGTGGAGCACCTGACTTCCCCACATCATTTGCCCAGCAATTTGTGAACCTCTTCCCCACCACGTTGGCCAAGGTTAGTAACCAAAGGAATGTTGGAAATCAGAATGGTAATGTGGTTAATGAGAACGTTCAGGGGAACGTCGGGAATGTGATAGTGAATGGAATCGTGGGTAGTTTGATCATACATGGAATTTTTAGCAGTGTAACCCAAAGGAATATGATGTAAGAGGAGGTGTGTTGTAGCCCTCACTCGTTGGATTGAGATAATAAATCGTGTGCAATATATAGTGGTTGTAGTAATGACCAAAAGGTGAAATACACTGCTGGTTCATTTGTAAGTAAGGCTTTAACATGGTGGAACTCTCAGATCTGCACGCTAAGTTCCATGGAGTTGTAGATATGAGTATGTCAAGAATGACATTAAGTGTAAGAGGATTACTAAGAGTTTTTGTCCTAGTCATGAGATGCAAAAGTTATAATCTGAGTGTGGAATCACGCCATGGTCCAGAGCTAGGCCAAGTCGTATAATTATTAGGTTACATTAGATTGGCTATATACAGAATCCCTAAATTTTAAACTACTTAGAGTATGTATGATGCGAGAAGGTATGGTCATGTCCTTGCTCCCACACATCCGAGGAAGGTGGTCGGCAACGAGCCATAGACTATGCAAAAGGCTGAGCAGTTTCTGAGTGCAGTGTCTTATTTGGCTGTTAGAAAGGCAACAAATAATAAGGAATATAAGAGAGTAAAATGTGAGAGGACCTAGCAAGGATAGGAATTGAAGGAAGATAAAAAAGGACCATGACTGAGAATTAATTTGCTACTTGACTGTGAACCCTGTATGTAAGAGAGAATGACGGGTACTTTGCCCAAGTGAAACCACCTGCAACTTCCGACCATACACCCGTATAACCTTGTCGCACGATTCTTACAACTATAACCGCCCAGGTCAATTGCAAAGGAAATGAAGAAGTGTCCAATGAAAAATTGAATCCTGACATTCATAAACCCACACTGTTAGGGCATGTTATGATTTTGGTAGTACTGACCATGTAATGCCCAGCATGTCCTTAGATGTAATAGGGTACAAGTGACTTGGATAAAACCGTCCCAAACAAAATTATGTTGCTAATACTAGGGTCATGGTCGTGAAACTAAGGGAGCCCGCTAAGGGTCGGGCCATTCATGATGGGAGCAGAGTACGCCGCCGATGATCCTCACATTGTGACGGGTACATTTACTTCTGAAACAAGCTACTTTGCCACTACCTAATTTGACTCTGGTGCCTGACTATAGTTTTTTGTTTGCCACTAAACCATCATACCACTGTAGGCTAAAGAGCCCAACGACTTAGTTTCAAATATGAATTGAAATAGCCAGCGGCCATGCCTAGTAGAGATTGATAAGGTTCTTAAGGAGTTTTGCAAACTAGAAATCCAGGTTCCATATCTTTAACATTGACTTAATACTTTTTGGACATGTGAGTTTGATGTGATTATAGGAATGGACATGATTGTCTAATTTAGAAGAGAAATAATTGCCATGAGAAGGTAGAGAGGATACCACAACACAGATGGCAAGGTGCTTAGAGTATCAGGATATAGACCGGATTAGAAAGCAAGATTTGTTGATGAGCGCTAAGTGGGCTAGAGATAAGAAACAAATAAAGAATGATCTGAGGTAGAGATTTTCCTGAGGTATTTCTGGAAGATCAATCTGGAAGTTACCCGCCTATACGGAGAAATTGAGTTTTGGAATGAGTTTAACCCCTGGAGCAATCGTTAGGCAAGGTTTCCTTATTCGTTTAAGCACCTGCTGGAATTGGAGGAGATTGTCAGGTCACAACTCAAGTGAACTCCAAGGAACACAAAAAAAAAGATTTCATTCCGAACCAAGTTTCATCGCCTTGGTGGCGCCTGTATAGTTCGTTAAGAAGAAGATGGTTCCTTTAGGTGTGTATTGACTATAAGAGAATTTATAAGTTGACTGTTAAGAAATCGTATCCTCTACTAGGATTGATGATCCATTAGATCCAACTGCAAGGGTCGTAGTTTTTCTCTAAGATAGATCTTAGGTCCAGATACCATCAGCTGAGAGTGCACAAGGATGACATTCTAAAGACTACATTTAGAACTCGTTATGGACATTTTGAGTTCACGATGATGCCCTTTGGTCTGACTTATTACAAGGCAATATTTAAGTACTTGATGAATAGGATTGTAGGTCGTATCTTGAAAGTTTTGTGATAAGTGTTCATTAGATGACATCTAATCTACTCTAAGACTCAAGAGGATCATGTAGAAACACTAAGGTTAGTCTTGAAACTAATCAAAAAGAAGAAACTTTATGGCTTAGTTTACTAAAGTGTGAATACTGGCTAATAGAATAACATTTCTTGGCATGGTGAATAAATGGTAATAGATTCATGTGGACCCTAGTAAGATGAAGCTATTAAGAATTCTAAAGCCGCCTAGAACTCCGAGCTGAGTCCGTACGTTCTAGGAAGGTATGGGTATACCAAAAGGTTCTTGAGAAATTTATTCTAAGATAGAAAGTCTCCTTACTATCTTGACTCGAAAAGTAAGACTTTAATTGGGGGTAGGAACAATGAATAGCATTTCATACCTTATAGGGATAAGATTGTATGCGCCATGTTTAGCTCTCCTCAGATGGATCAGAAGATTTTTGATGCGTCCCGGGATAAGACAAGGCTGTGTTGTTACTCAGAGAGGAAAAGTGATAGCCTATGCGTCTAGGCAGTTGAAAATTCATGAGAATAGTTATACTACCCATGATTTAGAGTTGGGTGCGGTTTGTGTTTTTAGCACTTTAAGAATCTGGAGAAAAAAAAAAAAAAAAAAACCCCAATTATCTTAAAGGGACAAAGATGTCATCTATACGGATTATAAGAGTCCTATCAGCATATCTTTAGTCAGAAGAGTTGAAATAGCGACAAGCAGTCCTGGATAAGTATGTTTATGATTATACTGGAATATTCGCTACCCATCCTTGGTAAGTGGAATGTGGTGGCTGATGCCCTAAGTAGGAAATAAAGAGTAAAGCCTAAGAGAGTTAGAGCTATGAATGTGATCCTTCCAGTCAAGTATCAAGGATAAGATACTAACGGCTCAGAAGATGTCAATACAATAAACTGCTGGATTGCAGAAAGGTTTGGATGAGATGATTAAACTTAGGAATGATGGATCATTGTATTACCTGGATCGAATATAGGTGCCTTTGAAGGGTGATGTGAGAACTCCGATAATGGAACGAAAAACCCATAAGTCAAAGTACTCTGTATACCCAGAGCATGATAAGATGTATTATGATTTGAGAGATGGGTATGTGAGGCCTTGGAATTAAAAGGATATAGATAGATAGATAGTTAGGGTGTTTGACTTGTTTTGAAGTAAAGGTTTGACATCAAAGGCCATCCTGGCTTGCTCCATTGCAAAACCAAAGATTCCCAATATGGAAATGTGGGAAGGGATAGCTATGGATTTTGTGACTAAGTTGCCTAGGACTAGTAGTGGGCATGACACAATCTGGGTCATTGTGGACTGGTTGACTAAGTCTGCTCATTTTCTACCTATGCGTAAGGTTTATAAGATGGAAAGGTTGGCTAGATTTTATTTGAATGAGATAGTTGTTAGACATGGGTGTGTCCGATCTCGATTATATTCGGATCGTGATAGTCCGTATTCACATCAGGTTTTGGCAGTCCATAGCAAAGGTATATAAGGAACTCGCTAGATTATGAGTACGGCTTATCACCCTCAAACCGATGGTCAGAGTGAGCGAACTATTTATAGAACTTTGTGAGAGACATGCTTAGAGCGTAATGTCCGTAGATCTTCAAGAGGAATTTGGGATGTTCATCTCCCTTTGGTTAGTTTTTGTATAACAATATTTATCATTCTAGTGTGAGATGTGCGCCGTTTGAGGCATTGTATGATAGGAAGTGTCATTCCCCGATTTTGTGGGCTGAGGTTGGAAAAGGTCAGTTGATAGGACCTGAGTTAGTGCAAGAGACTACTGAGAAGATCTCACAGATTATGGATACACTTAAGGCTGCGCGTGATCATCAAAAAAGTCATGCCGATTAGAGCAGGAAGCCTCTAGAATTTAGTGTAGGAGACCCCTTTTATGTCCTGGCTCAAGTGACCCGCTTGAAAGTGTGGTACGCTTTGGAAAAAAAAAGCATAAGTAGCACCTAGGTTCTGTTTGCACATTTGAAATTAATGAGAAATAAATGGCCCAGTAGGCGCTATCTGTAAGAAATGCCAAATGAGTAGTTTGAATGGTGTTCATGACACGTTCCACGTGTCGAACCTTAAGAAGTGTTTGGCTGATCCAACACTGCAAGTGCCTTTGGATGAGATTCGAGTTGATGCTAAGTTGAATTTTGTGGAAGAGCCTGTGGAAATTTTAGAAAGAGAGTTTAAGAAGCTGAAGCGTAGTAGGATTGCCATCGTCAAGGTTCGGTGGAATTCGAAACGTGGCCCTGAATTCACGTGGGAACGTGAAGATCAGATGAAATTGAAGTACCCGCGTTTGTTTAGTGATGTTAGTAGTTGAATTTCGGGGACGAAATTCTTTTAAGGGGGTAGAATGTAACCTTTGCCCTTTTTGTGTTCTGAATATTTCATTTATAGTCCTTTGACTATTTGACTTTTGTCAGTTTATTCAGATTTTGTACCGTGTTGACGGTGGTGATTTTTATGAGAATTGTGGTGATTTTTGTGAGAATTATGATGAATTGTGGTTTATTGTGATTAATAATCCCTTTTGGAAGGTATTATTGTGTTATTTGTATTCCGGGTGGTTTGACCCGTGAATTTTGAGAAATGCCGAAAAACGAGTCTGACACGTCCGTTAATGTCCAAATGAGTTTTGAAAGGGTTTAAAGTGAAAATATGTCGTGTAAATACTCTAGGTTAATGGAAAAGTATTTTTAAGGTGAATAAAAATGCTAATTAACTTTGGGGGTAAATTTTACGGTTGAGTTTTACGAGCTTTTAAGTGATCCCGATACGAAAAGAAGGACCCGGGACCTCCTAAGATGCCTTGGACGATTTTGATACCACAAGGGAACCACAAGGCCCTTTTCTAGGAACCTTGTCCCATTCATGCACCTTTACATATCCTATTTTTATTTCAAAAACACACATAGTTCATTTTTTTACACAAAAAAGTATCTCTCTTTCTCTCCCTCTTGTGCGTCTGAACCAAGCTACACACATACTCTTATAATTTTTGAATTTTGATCAAGAAACATGAAGACATAAATATTTGGGGTTGATTCTAGTGTTTGGGTATTCATTTAAACAACGTTTGGGTTGTCCGGTTCGTGTCGAAATCTACAAATTTGAAGATTTTCTTGTAAGTTTTCAAATTTAAATTTTGTTTGTCCTTTTGGGTTTATTTTGATGCATAGATGTTAGTTGTACAAGTTGATCGTTGTGAAAATCGATTTTTGGAAGCGAAATGAATAAAAAGGGTGGTGTTTGGTTCGTGTATGGTAAAAAAGGAAAAAGAGAGTTTTTGTAGTTTTGATGTTGTGGTCGTGATGGTTGAATAATATATGATGCTAGAATGCTTATTTTTGATAGTAGCTTGTATAGCTTATTCGGGCTTATTTTTAAGCTATTTCTTGGCTTATTGTGGGCTTATATGCCACGTTAACTTCCCAAAATCACTAGGAAAGTGATTTTGATTATTTTTGTGTTATGGCGTATGTTGTGGACTATTTTTGAGGCTTATGGTAGTAACCAAATGCGATACGTAGCTTATTAGCTTATTTTTAAGCTTAATATATGTATTTTTGAGCATATGGGCTCACGGCCCAATAAGTCTATTTAAGTCGTGGCTTAATGGGAGGGCTTATTGTGGTCCGGATTATTTTCTACATATAAGTATATATTTATATATGTAAATGGGCCTTGGTTTTGGACTTGGATCATATTTTAGACTTATAAATGTCTTAATGGACCCTTGTTGGGCCTTAAAGCCCAATAAGCAATATTTAGTCGTTGTGAGAGTTTTGCCGGACTTTTGAAAATGAAAATGTATTTACGACGTGATATTGAACGGTATTTTGGGAAAAACGTTTTAGTAAACGTTAAAGATTAAGAATTTGAAATTTTGTCGAAAAGTGTCGAATTTATGAAAAAGTGTTGAAAATAATGTTTGAAACCTTGGAAACGTTGTTTGAGCGTATGGGTCATGTCGAAATTTCGTAAAAAATTTATACTTAGAAATTTTCCTAAAAACATGATTTTTGATTTTTAAATAATAAAATATTATTAATTATTTTATTTATTTAATAAATTCACTAAAAGACAAAAAATGTAATTTTTCTCGAAACTTCTCTAATGTGTTTATTATGAGTAAACGTTTTATTTTTAACCATATTATGATTATTTTGAGGTGACTAAGGTTTACCGAATTGACTTGTCGAAATATATTTATAATTATTAATTATAAATATTTATTTATATTACTTATCTATTTTCTCTAAAATAAGTATGTATTATCGGGGAATGAGATTTATATGATTGTGGAAATATGTCGTCAATCATCACACCACTAAATTATTTTGGGTAATTGTACAAGCGTCTAAACTCTATGCAATAAACGTAAAGATTGTTTTGGAATTGGATGATTAAATTGGGACATTAACTGGACTAGGTCGTGTGCGGGCATCATTGCATTTGCTTGTATGATTGAGATTTGGTTGCTAAAGACTTGCTTAAGGTGAGTTCTCGTAGCCCCACTTTTTACTATTTTTCCGTTGGGGGAAAATGATACTCAAATGTGTTTTGAAATGTTTTGAATTTAACTGTGCAAAATGTGGTTTTGTTTTTGGGACAAGATATGTGCTTATGACTGTTATGTGAATATTATGCATGATTATTTGATCAGATGGGTACTCCTACCCAGTGTTTTAAGATTATTGGATCGGATGGGTACGCCTACCCAGTATTTGTGTGATTATTGGAGCGGATGGGTACGCCTACCCAAGTTTGTGTGAGGTCCTGCCCTAATATTAGTGCTCCAGCTGGTAGGCCCTTCAGGTGCGTAAGTGACATATGGTGATTGACTAGCGTAGGATGCTATGTCTTGAATTGTTTGCATATATTCACTGTCATATAGCACTATTGTCCACTGTTGAAATATTGGCACATCTTTTGGGTTTAAGGTCAAACCTACGAGCTCACCAACATTATTATTGACGTTTTCGAGTATCATTTTCAGGTGAAGTGAAAGCAGAATAGTTTGGTGATTGTGATAGCAGACTTAGAAGTATCCCGGGTGAAATTTTGTGTGAAGTCTTGCTTGCTTGTCGTTTTGATTTTAGTATTGGGATGTTTTAGATTAAGTTTGGATTTTGGACCCTTGTGTGGGCATTTGAATAATTGTAAGAGATTGTGGATTTTAGTTGCGATTTAGGACATCACTCGAGTTGTTCGAGGTTGATGGTCTTCATAGCACTTGGAGTTTATGCAATGTAGTTTTCTCTATTTTTTACCTTGTGTTATGATTGATCATTATGTTGCATTCCCGAGTTTCCGCCTTTGTCGGGGTGTGACACTAATGTTTTCGGAAATTGCAAAAAAAAAACCATCGAAAACAACTTTTTTCGACTTTGTCACTGAAGCTGAAACGACGTTACAAAAAAGCCACCGAAGCCTAACGAGTGTTATTTCTCCCGTCAAGTGGCCTAACATGCAACGTGCTCAGCATGCGAGGTTATTATCATAATTACATTGTTCCCGCTAAAAAATTACACGTGTTCGATACATGCACTTGCATAACACTTCCCAATAAACGCTTATTTAAGGGACTAAATTTCTAACGAAAGTTTGGTCTATATAATTGTTCTTTCTCACCACACATTCAAGTTAAACATTTGTTTACAATTATACACTACCTATTCTACTCATGGTGCCGATTTGTGAATGTGGCAAAACCACAAAAATCAAAACAGCATGGACTAACAGGAACCTAGGTCAAAGGTTCTATAGTTGTCCTGGATGTGGTTTACTAGGTGGATTGACCCCTCTAATGTGTTACTAAGCAGTCGATGTGATTCCTGGCCTCTCAAAGGAGAGGAATGAGCTAGAAGAAGACCCGAATGAGCAAGTGTTGTTAATGAGGGATGAGGATGCACTGGTTAAGAAGCTCAAAAATATGCTTGTTTTATGTTTGATCTTTGTTTCGTCGTCTTCAATTTTTTTAGTTTGGTATGGAGGTCTTGTGTTGTCTTTTAGGTTTGCTTAATTTCAGGGAATAAGGTCATCCCTAGTTTGTATCGACATTCTTATGTTAATAAAGAAATGATGTTTATGGTATAATAGTGGGATCATTGTTCTTGGTTTTTGTTTTTTTAAATACAATGTAGTTGATATGGATTGTTGATGATGGTGTTTTTGGTTGATTAAAAACATTAAACTTGTATGAAAAGCTGATTTCTGTTACTGAGTACATGATGTTGTCAAAGCAAAACAACTTTAAATTATAATAGTCAACAATTGTCCTTTTGGTTGATGAATCTTTATGTAGATTATTGGCCTTTTGGTTGTTCAAAAACTTTAACTTATAATAGTTAATAACTCATACAAATATGCATAAATTGATAAATAACAAGTTAACAACCATGATAAACCCAAATGAAAACAAATGATTACAAGTACCATTCCAAATCAACATGTCTTAATACCATAAGTGTATTGTCTTCAACACACAAAGTCACAAAAAGACATAAAATAAATAGTCTTGAAACACACAAATAGATAATTGTAAAATAAAAGTCAACATTGTTTTTTATTGCACCATCAAACTGGTGTTAATTTACTTGGCCTCCTTTCCTATCTTGCTTGCTCTCTTCTTCCTTTTACCTCCACTATTCACTGTTGTCGGTGATCCCACTGGCTGACTTGTGCTTCGTGATACCTTAGTTGTTTGTGATCCCATTGGCTGACTAGTGCTTCCTAATACCTCATATGATACTCCTTTCTTTCTTAATCCATTACCCTTCTTCTTTTTTCCATTGACTAGGATGTCTCTTGGACCCGTACAACCTCTCCTATTATGTCACTTTCCACCATTACCATAAGAGATTGCAGTGACCTTTTTTGACATATTGCTAACCCTTCATCAACTTCTTCAAAGCTTGTTCAGTAATCTCATTCTTGTGCATTCTTCTCTTCTTCCTTGGTCTACCTATAGAACATGGCGGTGAGGAGGCAGTAACAAGTTCAACCTTATACCAATACATCTCATTTCATGTGTTTAACAATTAACATTGTGCCACCAAATACTCTGGTATCCCAACCTCTTTGCCATGAGATTCCATGTTGAATATTACGGCAACAACATGTTTACATGGCATGCTACTTAGCTCCCATCCCCTACATGTACATTTCTTAAGACTCATATCCATAACACACTGGTCATTCCAAGGTCCCTAACCTTGGTACGTGTTCCCTCATTCCATAAAGCATTATTATCATTTGCTTATCGCTTAATGATCCTAAAAGTTCCAAGTGCAGTTGGGGTTAAGGGACCTTCACATATGTCTATCAGCTGTTGCACACTAACAATTCTCTTTATAAGATACTCCCTAATGTATTTTAAGCAACCAATGATTGGTTGATCTCTCCCATCCACCAACTTGCTATTAAAAGCTTCACATGAGTGGTAAAGTATGATGTCAAATTTAGCTCTCCTTGTATGTTACATAAAGTACCAACATTAGTTTTCACCATCCAAATAATACTACTGGAAAGACATGCTAGGATTATATTATACCTGAAAATGTGACCTAGACCATGGTAATGGTGGTATCTTTTGTAACCAATCATGAGCTTTAGGGTTCGTTGCTTTGATCTCTTTCATTACTTGATTCAACTAAACCACTATTGAAGCTATCGTACATTTCCAAAGAAGATCCTTGAAAATTCTTCCTCTGAATAACTGATTCATGTTGTCATATATGCATGTGACACAAAATCTATGTCTAGCAGCATGAAACAGTTATGCAATGGCTGATAATATCTCATGTAACAATAAACATAAGATATGAATGTGGTCTGTATAATGTACAAAATAAATAAGCATACCATGATTATACCTTTTTTCTATTTGAGATGAAGATGTAGTTTGATTTGGGTTTCAAATCAATGTCATCTCCTAGATTGGAAAGGAACCATAACCATGAACTCTTGGACTCAACTTCAACAATTGCATAAGCAACTGGAAACACCCCATTATTGCTATCTACACCAACAGTAGTTAAGATTTGACTAGTATATGGTCCTTTGATAAAACCTCCATCCAAACTGTAACCCTTGTGGATTTTCTAGTTCCACAATGTGCAATTTTAGTCCTTTAACTTTTTGACTTTTACTGTTTCTATCGGGTCAGTTACCGTGTTGACGGTAGTCAATCTACATTTTTATTGGTCAATAAATCTTTTATTTCATACCTTAAACCTTTTTAGAGGTTTACAATCTTAATTGATTCATTTTCGGGAGGTTTGTCCCGCAAACGGCTTAAAATGTCAAACAACACGTTTCAACACGTCCAAAATTGTCAATACAAAATCTAAGGCAATTTAACTATAAAACATGTCATGTGAATAGTCTAAATTCATATAAAAGTGATTTTAAGGTCAATAAAAATACTAAGAAACTTCGGGTCATATTTTAGAATCATGAACAATGAGTATTAAGGAAACCCGACACAAAACAAAGCAACCGAGACCCTCCTTGGATCCAAATCCGGTCGAATACCACTTGGGGGACAACAAGGCAAAAATCTAGGAACTATGTCTAGTACTTTGCTAGATATTATTTCTTTTGCATACACACTTTTATTTGAAAACACACACAACACAAAATTCTTTCTCTTTTCTCCTCCTTGTGGCGTCCGAAAATAAACACACACAATCCATAGATTTTCCAACTTTAATAAAAAACATGAAGATCTAAGCATACCGGGTTGATTTCGTTAGACGTGGGTTAATAAAAATAACGTTTGGGTTGTTTGGTTTCATGTCGATCTCTTCTTCAAAACCCTCTTTTGTAAGTTTTCAAATTTCAATTTAACTTGTACTTTCGTATATAAAATGATGCATAGATGTTAGTTTTGCGGTGCATTTTCTAAAAATCAAACACGAAAAAGGTACGAAACCCCTTATAGGGTGCGTTTTGGTTCGAACTTAAGGGAAAAAGGAAGACAAGGGTTGGTCATTTTGATAAAGTGGTTGCGTTGGTGTGATAACATTATTTGCTTATTTTAGAATATAGCTTATTTGGCTTATTTATAAGCTCTAGTGAGCTTATTTGGGCTTATTTATGGTTCAAAAACCACAAAATACAAAAAGCGAGTGATTTAGGTTATTTACCTCTTGTGTCATATTTGCGTAAGCTTATTTTGATAGCTTTTGGGATAACCAAATATATTACGTAGCTTATTAGCTTATTATCAAGTTAAACATACTAGATACAAGCTTATGAGGCTCATGGCCCAATAAGGCCCAATAAGCCATAGGTTATTGTGGACTTATTGTGGTCCAACTTATTTTGATAACGATTGTTTGGGCTTATATTTACTAATGGGCTTTAGTATTGAGCCTAAATAGTATTTTATACTTACTAATAACCTATTGGATTTCCTATTGGGCCTTAAGGCCCAATAAGTGGAAAATTATTGTTTTAAGCTCTTAGAACGTATTTTGAAAACGGTTTATACTCGTTATCGACAAGTTAGTCTTTTGGAAAGAAGGATTTTGATGAATCGTTGTGAAAGAGTAGATTTTGTGTAATTGTCGAAAGGTTGATTATTTTAAGAAAAGTGTTTGGAAAATAGGGTTTGAGAACCTTGGAAAACGTTTTATAAACGAACGGGTCATGCTATACTTAGTATATTTTTCAAAAACTTACTTCTTCAACAAAATAATAAAATATTATTATTTTAATAAATCGACAGTAAAAGGACAAATCGTTATTTTATTAATATTTTTATAATTTATTAAAAATTCCTACCGAATCGTTTTGTATAATTAAAACGTGTCATCTCTTACATCAAATACAATTAAACAAGGTAACTAGGGTTACCGGATGGATTTACCAGAACATATTCAATTGCGTTTATTATCTAAGACTTGTCATTTTACTTGTCTATTTTCTTAAATAGTATAAGTATATAATCTAAAGTACATACTTAGCATATCTTCTTCGAGTCTAAATCACCAACCACAACGCAACCAATATTACTAAAAGCAGTAACACGGAACATTTTCAAAACTCTTATGCATCACAATTAAGTACACGTTTCAAACATAAAGCTATGTCAAACAAATTGCTAGGTCGTGTCTGGAAGCCATCGTACACCATTGTTTGACTGTCATATACTCAGCTACTTATCATCTTGTTAAGATGAGTTCTCGTAGCCCCACTTTTCAAATTATTTTCCGTTAGGGGAAAATGATACTCAAATTCATTTCAATGCTTTTCATCTGTGCAAAACTTCTATTTCATTTTGGACAATGCTATGTGCTTATGACTACGTGTATAAATGCTATGTGGATTCTATGTCAATTGCTATGTGAATGCTATGAGATCAATTCATGCAAAGTTCTATGTGGACTTCTGCTGAACACTACATACATACAACTATTTTCTGACCTATGTTTAGCTCCAGCTGGTAGGCTTTAGGTGCGGAGGACAATAAGCGCTTATGACCATTGGGAATGGTTGGTATCATTGATAAGCTATGAATCAAATTCAAACACTATGATAGCATGGGTTTGCTATGTTGAAATCAAACACTATGATAGCATGAGTTTGCTATGTGGAAATCAAACACTATGATAGCATGGGATTGCTATGTTGGAAGTCAAAGTCATATACATGCATTCTGTTTTCATATTGCACAGTTGTCCACTACTTAAAACATTAGCACAACAACTGGGTTTACTTCTAAACCTACGAGCTCACCAACTTTATGTTGACCTTTTCTAGTATCATTTTCAGGTGATGCCTTTTGCTCGTTAAGCTCAAGATAGTATGCCTTAGAGACCAAGGTTATCCCGTGAGGGATCATCGTTGAAGGATTGCATTGAGACTTTGTTTCTCATGTTCTTGTTCTGATATTTTTCTAGACTTATTCAGTCCCCATGTTGGGATTTGGTTGTAATAAATTTTAAACTATGTGATGAGTTCATTGACTTTAATGACACAAGTTCATACTTGTCGTCGAAGATTGTCATGACACTTTGGAAATGAATTTTAGATTTCTCTATTTTGTATCATGTGTTATGACGATATATTCTCCGTCGTATCCCGTGTTTTCGCCGTTGTCGAGGTGTGACAGATTGGTATCAGAGTACTGGTTATAGAGAACAAGATGGTTTGGTCTAGACTATAACCTAGGAACATTTATATAGTTTTCATAATAGGATCTATGTGTGCCTATTACTTGCTTCGCACGTACGTATCGTCTATCGTATATCATATATCATAATAGTTAAGTCAATCACTGGGATGTGTGGACTAGATACTGAGTATAACTGGGAAAGGACGCATCTATAAATACGGTGGACAACGTAATTATAAATGAATCACGACCCACGCGGACTTAGTCATCCTGTTTACTCAAATCGGTGTTAACACCTTAGGACCATATAAGCATACTATAATATACTAGGATTTTCGTCAAGCAAAATTCCTTACCGACCTAATGATTACTTGTGCACTCCCTCGTGCAGATAATGGTTTCAACAATGATAACTCGCAATGCTGGTAGACGCACTGCTGCAACACGAGGTAGAGAGACAAGTGAACAGGATGGTCGAGAAGGTGAGAGGTCAGGAGATCAGGCAGGAAGTGGTAGGAATGGCCAAGGGAGTGGCCGAGGTAGCCAATAAGGTGGTCAAAATGGTCAAGAGAGTGACCAGGGTAGTCAAGGAAGTAGTCGAGTTAACAGAGCGAATGGAGGTGGTGATGGAGTCTCTGACTTTGCTGCTATCATCACTCAGCAGTTACAAAACCTACTACCCACTATTGTGGCACAAGTAGGAAACCACGTTAACAACCAAGGAAGCAATAAGAACCAAGACGATAACGTCACTAATGACAACAACCAGGGTAATGTTAGGACTATGAACAACATACTAGGTTGTTGTTCATACAAGGAGTTCATGGCTTGTAACCCAAAGGAGTATGATGGAAAGGGTGGTGTGATAGTCTACACTCGCTGGATTGAGAAAAATAGAATCAGTCCAAGATATGAGTGGGTGTGGAAGACCAAAAGGTTAAGTATACTGCCGATTCTCTTGTCGGTAAGGTACTAACATGGTGGAACTCCCAGGTCCAGACTAGAGGTCGGGAAATCGCAGTTGGCATGATCTGGGAAAACTTTAAGACTTTGACAAGAGAGAAGTTTTGTCCAAACAATGAGATGCAAAAGCTGAAAACTGAGTTTTAGTGTCACGCCATGGTCGGAGCTGGCCATGCTGCGTACACTGATCGATTCCATGAGCTTGCTAGGTTTTTTTTGAATGGCTGATAATATATTGATATAGAAGAGTCTAGCAAGGAGCTAGAAACTTAAAAGTACATAAGAAGACAAAAAGAAAGCATAAAGGTACAAACCGGGACTTTAACTACGAGGAAATCTAAAGCATGAGCGTGCTAGGTTAGTCTCTCATTTGGTTACCCTTGAGAACAAGAGAATTGAGAGGTACATCTATAGCCTTGCTTCACTGATCCATGCGATAGTGGCAGCAACGGAGCCAACAACAATTCAAAGTGTTGTACTAAAAGCTGGAATGCTAACCGATGAGGCAATTAGGAATGGAGCTTTAAAAAAGAATTCTGAGAAGAGAGGGAATAGTGGAGAGCCGAGTAGGGATAGAAATGCTAGGGATGATAACAAGAGGTCTAGGACGAGAAAAGCGTTTTCCACAACCACAAACCTTGTTAGGAAGGAATACACTAGTAATGCACCCAAATGCACTAACTGTAACTATCACCACCAACCTGAGGTACCTTGCCGTTTGTGTACAAACTGCAATCGATTAGGGCACCTTGCCAAAGATTGTAAGGTAGGGCCTAGGGTAGTGAATTCCTCAAATGCTAAAAACCCGACTGCTGCTCGTAGATCGTGTTTTAAATGTGATGGTATGGACCACTACAAGATAGCATGTCCTAGGTTGAACCAAGCCCCAAGACCGGGAGGAAACCGTCCAAATCAAGCAATGGTTGTCGAGGGAGGACAAGGTCATGGGAACAATGGCGATCAGGCACGTGGAAGAGCTTTTATGATGGGAGCAGGGGAGGCTCGCAGGACCCAAACATAGTGACAGGTACGTTCATTATAGACAATCGCTATGCTACAACTCTATTCGATTATGGTGCCGATTATAATCTTGTTTCCACTACTTTCATGCCCCTGTTAGACATAGAGTGGTCAACCAGTAGAGATTAATAGGGTTATTTGAGGTTGCAAACTAAAGATAGAAGGTCACATCTTTGATATCGACTTGATAGTGTTCGGACATGGAAGTTTTGATGTGATCGTAGGAATGGACTGGTTATCCAGGCACACGGCCAAGATTGTTTGCCATGAGAAGGTCGTTAGGATCCCACTACCAAACGGAGAAATACTTAGTCTTAGAAGAAAGTCCAGAAGAGAAGGTAAGACATTCTAAGAGTGCAAAAGTCAAAGAGCAGAAACTGAAGGACATAGTTGTTGTCAGAAACTTTTTTGAGGTATTTCCTGATGACCTATCAGAATTTCTCCCATCCCGAGAAATTGAATTTCATATCGACTTAATCCCTGGAGCAATGCCGGTCGCAAAGTCTCCCCATCGTTTGGCGCCCTCTAAAATGGAGGAGTTGTCGAGTCAACTCAGAGAACTTTAGGACAAGGGTTTCATTCGACCAAGTTCATCGCCTTGGGGAGCACCGGTATTGTTCGACAAGAAAAAGGATGGTTCATTCAGGATGTGTATCGACTATAGAGAGTTGAATAAGCTGACCATCAAGAACCGTTATCCCCTTCCAAGAATAGACGACCTATTTGGCCAACCGTAAGGATCACAATATTTCTCTAAGATAGACCTTCAGTCCGGATACCATCAGCTGGGAGTGCACGAGGACGACATTCCAAAGACTGCATTTAGAACTTGATATGGACATTTTGAGTTCACAGTAATGCCCTTTGGTTTGACGAGTGCACCAGTGGTATTCATGGACATGATGAACAGAGTATGTAGACCATACCTAGATAATTTTGTGATTGTATTCATAGATGACATTTTGATATACTCTAATACTAAGGAAGAGCATGAGATGCACCTAGGGTTAATCTTAGAACTACTCAAGAAGGAAACTATACGCAAAATTCTCTAAGTATGAATTCTGGTTGCAAGAAGTATAGTTCCTTGGGCATGTGATTAATGATGAAGGCTTACATGTAGACTCCAGCAAGATTGAAGTTGTTAAGAATTGGGAAGCCCCTAGAACCCCATCAGAGGTTCGTTCATTCTTAGGATTAGTATGATACTACCGTCGATTCATAGAGAATTTATCCAAGATAGCCAAACCCCTTATCATTTTGACACGGAAACACAAGGAGTACGTTTGGAGAGAAGAACAAGAGAGGGCATTTCAGACCTTGAAGGATAAGCTCTGTAATGCACCTGTTCTAGCACTCCTTGATAGATCAGAAGATTTTGTGGTATAATGTAATGCATCAGGATTAGGATTAGGTTGTGTACTAATGCAAAGAAGAAAGGTGATAGCATATTTCTCTAGATAGTTGAAAATCCATGAGAAGAATTATACCACCCATGATTTGGAATTAGAAGTTGTAGTATTTTCCCTTAAGATCTGGATACATTACTTATTTGGGACAAAGAGCGTCATATACACCGACCATAAGAGTCTCCAACATATTTTCAATCAGAAAGAGCTGAACATGCGTCAACGTCGTTGGATAGAACTATTCAGCGACTATGACTGCGAGATTCGCTATCATCCTGGTAAGGAAAACGTAGTAGTCGATGCACTAAGTCAAAAGGAGATATTTAAGCCTAATAGAATTCGAGCAATGAACATGACCATTCAGTCGAGTATCAAGGATAAGATACTAGCGGCTCAGAATAAAGCATTTGAGGTTGTCAATGTACCAGCAGAAATGCTGCGAGGGCTAGACGATCAGATGGAACATAGGAGTGATGGAGCATTGTATTATCTAGATTGAATATAGATCCCTTTGACGGGTAATGTGAGAACCCTGATAATGGATGAAGCGTATAAGTCTAGATACTCAGTACACCCAGGAGCAAATAAGATGTACTATGACCTTAGGGACATGTATTGGTGGCCAGGAATGAAGAAAGACATAGCCATGTATGTTAGCAAGTGTTTGACTTGTTATAAGATCAAAGCTGAACATAAGAGGCCATCCGGCTTACTGCAGCAACCTAAAATCTTAGAATGGAAGTGGGAGAGAATAGTCATGGACTTTATCACTAAGTTTCCAAGGACCGGAAATGGGCGTGATGCAATCTGGGTCATTGTGGAAAGGTTGACAAAGTCTGCATATTTCCTACCCCTTCATAAGGACTTTACGATGGATATGCTAGCTAGACTCTACCTCAATGAAATCATTGCAAGGCATGAAATGCCAATTTCAATCATATCCGACCGTGATAGTCGCTTTACATCAAAGTTTTGGCAGTCAATGCAAGAAGCACTAGGAACCCAACTATACATGAGTACGGATTAAAATCCACAGACTGATGGTCAAAGTGAGCGTACCATTCAAACCTTGGAAGACATGCTCAAGGCATACGCTATGGACTTCGGGGGAAGTTGGGACGTTTATCATCCATTTGTTGAATTCTCTTACAACAATAGTTACCATTCTAGTGTGAGTGGTTCGATAAAAATATATATAATATATAATATCAAATAGTAATAGTATAGAGAGTATCCCGTTAGATAAGCAAATTACTTTAGGAAAAGTAATAGTCTATCTTCCGAGTGTCGTATCCACGGCGAGAGATGAATTGAAATCCATGAGAATGTTTTGTTTAATGCTTGAATGGCAAACTTTTTTGGTTTTGGTTTGAAACTAAAAAAAAATAAAAAAAAATACTAAACTAGATTATACTACTTAACAAACAAGCAAAGCGATTAATATGAAAAGAACTATATAAAAATAAACTACT
>BQNB010067383.1:0-34216 GCA_026074375.1 Tanacetum coccineum | reverse complement strand
AGTAGCTAACTAATATTGACCACTCTATAAATATTTTTTGCCGCCTTGAGTCACGCCTTAAAAACGCTATGACGCAACGCCTAACGCTAAAGCTTGAGGCTTGGCTATGCCGCTACGCCACGCTTCACGCTATTTATAACCTTGCTCGCATTTCAATCTTTCAAATGTTTTATAAACCCACGAGGGGGATACATGCTATAAACCATGAATGTAATTATTTCTGTATCCTATCTTGATTTATTATTGCCTAAGTAACTATTTTGCTTTTAAGTCCCCAATATCATGAACTGTTAATTACTCTACGAAGTGAGCGCGAATGTTGTGAATAGATCTATTTGGGTTGGACTCCCCGTTGGTGTACCCAGTGATATCGGTAACCAATTGCACATCATTAGAATATAACTGCGGGTGTTTTGGCAAAGGCACCCGTTGGGGCTATAACGTATCAAATATATCCCAAGGCTTCGGATTCATGAGCTAATGGCAATAATATTGTTTTACAAATAACGGGTGTATAACAACGTAACCCAATATCGAATTTGCATTCAAACTATTTAACTTAAACTTATGAATTTCACTCAACCTTTGTGTTGACTTTTTAGCATGTTTATCTCAGGTAATTGAGCAACTTATGGCACGGAGCGGCATGGACTTGAAGATGGCAAAAACTGTTATCATTCAAACTTATGTTTTAGATTTTGGGACCTCTCTTTTGTAAAAACTCTGATGAATAAATGAATGATAACTTAATTTTCAAAAACGTCTCTTTTTGATTCGTTTTCTATGATTATGACTATTGTACCTTGAAGTAATACCCCAGATTAGCTTCCGCTGCTATACGTAAAAATGGGGGTGTTACAGATTGGTATTCAGAGCCATGGTTATAGAGAACAAGGTTAAAACCTTAACTATAACTACTTTTCTTTTTCCATCCAAGAAAGTCCTCCGTGCCGCTACATCTTCCGGAATGGTATGTAAAGATACATAACTATTATACTATTATATAAATAACTTATATTATTTACTACTGGGTTGTTAACAGAGTGATGTCTTCTTCCAACCATCCTACTTCCGATATTGAGGATGCTTTTTCCTCTAACTTTCCGAACTATACTCCAACTTCACCGAACTATTTCCCAGCCTCACCGAGAAACATCTCTCCTGATTCTTCAGATAATTTATCTAAGTATCTTTTGGCCTCACTAGCCATCTTACCTTTTCACGATAATCCATATATGAAAGCATATAATGCTAATAAACCACCTATCCCACCACAAGTTTCTATTGATCTACCAGCTGTTTTACCTCTATCTCCAGTATTATCACTACCACCAATGCTTAATTCCCGAAATTTCTTTCCTCCCAAAGAGATTCCACCACCTAAAGACACTGAGACTCCTGTTGAATCACCTATTCCACCACCAGATCCAATTACTTCACCAACTATTTTGACTCCATCTCCGGTATCACCACCATCACTACTATTTGATCCTCGATATTTCTTTGTTCCTGAAGAATTATTACCACCTAAGAAGCAAATCCATCCCCCATCTTCTTCCTCAACTACGTTATCTAATTCATCTCGGAAGCAAGCTTGTATCCTAGTACCACCATCTTCCTCAACTTATACTCCTACCCCACCTCAGATATATATGAATTAGGAAAAAGTTCTATCAAGATACGTGTAAAACACCATGAGAAGTAGATTGAAAGTTTTTTGGATTACTTAGAAGAACTCTCTTTTCGCTGTATTGAGAAAATAAAAGAAAGACTGGTGAACGATCGGATAATCATACTAAGAGATTTTGATGAAGTAAAAACTAAACTTAAGGAAGCCCGTACACAGATACTTGAACTACAGAAGAAGCATATAGGACAGAGAGATAAGATTTCTTTTGTTCACTTTAGGATTTTTGATTTAGAAATGACCCTTAAGGATATCCAAGATCGCCATCAATTATATATGAAGAATCTTATGAGACACACTTTGTAAACTCCAAGACTACTAGATCAAAACCTTATCTTTACCACCTTTTATTTAAGGGCACGTAGCATAAGTATCAACACCTATTAGATTTTGGGATATATAAGATATGTACGATAAGTTATCTATAAATAAAGTTGTAATTGGATCTTACCTTACCATTTCAATATCATATATGTCATTTCTCATTATTTATGTCTTCATCATCAAGAGCGATATCATTAATTAGGTCAACTACACAACCACTAAATTATCCCTTCAATGAGTCTATCTTTACAAAGTTAGATAACTCATTATGGATCATACCACGACCACTAAGAAGTAAACTAATCCCTGAGGAATCAAATAAGTCAGATGCTTATTTGAGTGTTCATTCCTGGAAATCTTAAATTCTAAAATTTTATGTTATATCCTACAATGTAATACCAAAGAATGTGTATTACTTTCTCATGAATTTTTAGCTGGCGGGAAGCATAAGCTATAACTTTCTCTCTCTGCATCAACACTGCGCCTAATCCCTTATGAGAAGCATCACAATATACTATGAAGTTTTCACTTCCTTCAGGCAATGCCAAAATCGGTGCACTACACAACTTTTGTTTCAATGTTTGGAAAGCAGTTTCCTCCTTTTCACCCCAATTAAACTTTACACTTTTCTGAGTCAGCTTTGTCATAGGCTTGGAAATCTTGGAGAATCCTTCGATAAATCGTCGGTAGTAACCGGCAAGACCTAGAAATTGGCGAATTTTTTGGAGTTATTAGTGATTCCCAATCTGATTGACTCCAATCTTCGTAGTATCAACTGAACGCCTTTTTCTATCAATCACGTGTCCAAGAATGTACCATCGATAGCCAAAAGTCACACTTTGAAACATGCGTATATCCCTTCCTTCTTGAGCAACTCCCAAGATTAGTCTAAGATGTACATCATGTACTTCATTGCCTGAGATTAAGATCAAGATGTCATCAATAACACGAATCACAAATTTGTCTAGGTGATGGTCTACATACCTGTTCATCAAATCCATGAACACTGCCAGGCCGTTAGTCCACCCGAATGCATCACAAGGAACACATTAATGACCATAGCGAGTTCTAAACGCCGTCTTTGGGATATCTTCATTACGAACTTTGAGTTGGTGATAACCAGACTTCAAGTCGATCTTCGAGTACACACTTGATCCTTGCAACTGATCAAACAAGTCGTCGATTCTCGAAAGTGGGTATCAATTTTTCACAGTAAGCTTGTTAAGTTCACGATAGTCCGATACACATACGGAAAGAGCCCATCCTCTTTTTGCAAACCAAACTGGAGCTCCCCAGGGTAAGGGACTCGGTCTTATAAATCCCTTTGTCAGAAAGTTCTTGTAGTTGAGTAGACAGTTCTTCATCCTTTGACGGTTGCCTAACCTATACTGGGCTCGACTACAAGTGCAACACCTGGGACGTAATCAATTTAGAATTCGACGTGTCGTGTAGGAGGTAGTCCAGGTAAAGTCTTCTGGAAAAAACTGTCTTTGAAAAGTCCCAGTACATTTGGCAAGTCACTTCAAGTCGCTTCCCACTTCCGACTTGTCTGGCTTTCCTTCACCGTAACCTGTGCCAGAAATAGTTGACAACCTACTCTATTAGCTTCTGGGTCTTCGTCAATGATATAATTGCTCCAACTTTGATTTCTTCTCCTGACACCTTGTCTCCTTGAACGATCAGAATTCATTTTCCATAAGGAATACGTACTATCTTCTTTGTCACAGACAATCACTGCATGAGTTCTTTGCTAACCAAGTCCATGCTGATGAAAACGTCTAAAACTACCCAACCCTATTGGCAACAGTTTTGATAGAGAAAATGGATGTCCCTAACAATCCTAATGGTACAGCCCATAAACACAGTGGTTGGTTTCTGAAGTCCTTCCGTCATCTAGTTCGACAGCTAAACCTACGTTCTAAGGCATAGGTGTGATGTCTAGCAATGTACTAAAAGTGTTTGATACGAAACTTGCTATCGCGCCAGAAGTCAAAATAACATATAAGCCTGATATTGTTGAGAAGGAACGTACCCGTGGACAGTGTTTGGAACCCGGTTCCACGTCCACCACCTCCTAGTGTATATGCCTCTGCCACTTGCATCAGGAACTCTTTGCTTTGAGTGTTCCATGTTTTGTGTTCTTGATCTTGGGCAATCACTCCGTAATAGCCCTTGTCTCGACACTTCAATCAACAATTCAACAACCTTCTGATTCACTATTTGGTCTCCCTGGGTGGGGGTTGTGGGATTAGTAACCCTGCAATTTCTGGCCAAATGTCCAACCTTGTTGCACTTCACACATCTCACAGTGCACGGGCCTACATGATGAAGCTTACACTTGTTGCAGAATGGAAGGGTACCTTCATATTTCTTCACCTCATTGTTAGCAGCCACATAGGCTTTAGCCACATTCTGTCCCCCAGTATTCTGTCGTTTGTGGGATGGTTGTTGCCCACGGTTGTTTCCATAGTTGTTGTCCAATCTTCTCTTGTTCTCTGCATTTCTCACAGCATAACACTTCAATTTTTGATCCATCAAGTTGTTGGCAATTCGAACAGCATCTTGTAGTCTTGTAGGTTCTGCAGCAATCACATTTCCTTGGATATTATCAAGAAGACCTCCAATGAACTTCTCCACCCGATCTTCCTCCTCGGGAACCATTTTGGTGCACATCATGGTGAGTTCCTAGAACCTCTGAGTGTAACTAGTTGATTCATTGTTTTTTTCATCAACAGATACCACAACTCGTTTCCATCTTTTGATCTCCATTTCTCGGGCAATACACTTCCGTCATCAGTTTCATCAACTCTCTCCGAGAAAAGCATATGCAGCAACCAGTTTCGATGGTCCTTGTATGAGTTCTACCAGGTTAGTGCACTGTCGAGTAGGGTACATGTTGCATACTTCACCTGATATTTCTCCGGACAGTTGCTGATGTGAAACACAGTCTCCATCTTCTTACTCCACCTTATCAGACCAACCACTCCTTCAGTTCCTTTAAAACTTGTTGGTTGACACTTCATGAAATCCTGGTAAGTACATTCACAAGCAACCAACCTACCACCTCTTCCATTCACATTGGGGTTCTCATTACCATCACCGTTGTCACCTCCATTGTTTCCATTTCCATTACCATTCCCATTACCATTTCCATTACCATTTCCATTTCCATCTCCATTACCATTTCCATTACCATTTCCATTTCCATCTCCATTGTCATTCCCATTCCCGTTTCCATTGTTATTCCCTAGTTCAAGATTTTGGTTAACTTGATGAGCTTCTAGAGCTGCGTTCACACGTTGTTCGATCATTTCTTCAATTCTAGCGTGGGTCATTCCAGAACGAGTGTTTGTCATTGTTCTACATTACAAGACACAACCCATGGTGAGCTTTTTAAAATGAATATACAACATCGGTAATGATAATTTAATACATGCTATGAAGTAAATTTAATTGTAACACGTTGCTAATAAAAATATATAACAATATAGATAATTAAGCGAGAAAATCCAAAACAAGCTTTTCATTTCATAAATAAAAGCATAATTCGATTACAACCCAAATCCAAAATAGGTTCATGATCCATAATTATTTACTGCTAACACCTAGACCTAGTCATTGGCCTAATGTCCTACATGATCAGGATGCAACTAGACTATGGACGATAGCTGAAACGCCTCCCAAGATACGACTCCAACCTCCTAAGTCTCCCTCAAGCATCATCACGATCCCTACGAACCTGACGAAACTCCTCCTGTGAAAGTGACATATGAAGACGAAGGCTACTCACACAATCCCTCTTGATATCCAACATAGCACGAATCTTGAGGTTCTCCAACCCCAAGCTATAGATCGCCTTGGCCATCCTAGCTCTGTCTCCACTAGCTATCAACTGATCGGCCTCCAACCGTCCCTGAGCAGTCTCGATCCCAACAATCCTATCAATGCCATCCCTAGTAACAGGCAAGTCAGGAGAATCCTCCCCAGCTGGCTCTACAATCTCCTCCTCAACTAACGGTGCAGTCATAGGGTCGATACCTGCCTCAGCCGTACCTCCAGTGCTGGCGTCAGCCTCATACTCCTCTGTGTCAACCCTGGCATCCCTGTGGTCAATCCCAACATGATCTCCAACCTCGGCGTCCTCCTCTATGCTAGCCTCTAATGAGTATGAATCTCTGAACCTCTTACGAGGTCTAATATTAGCACGGGTATGAGCTAATGACCTTAAACTGAGCATGGGAAGATGATACAGAATCACCGATGATCTACAGCTCTTACGAGATTGGTCCCTGCAGAATGTGGAGATGAATGATGGGTCTCTCTGAAGAATCTCTTATGATGACTCAGATGTAGATCGGTGGATACATATTAATAGTGAAGCAGCACACCATTTGACGATATGCCTCACTACGTCCGTGGTGCTCTCCCGGAGGGTAACAAAATCTAGTTGATACATCATTAGTCGAAGATCCAAAATTCAGAGTCTGCGCATCCACACCCAAAGATTGAACTGGCAAAGAATCCGAGAGAAGAACTGGAAGAAGATAGGTGATGGTCTGAAGAACGAGGTGATGCATGCCTCGATGCTAATCTACGAGCTGGTAAAGGTCCAACTCTCTTCCTTGCAGTCAACAACTTACGTGGCCCGTTAAGATGGGTGCGGTAAGGTCGACCAAAAGGAATAGCCTCCCCGAGTCGGATAAGAATCGCTGACCGTCGACGGATCCCAGGCGGGGTAGTAACAGGAGCAATAAGAAACTCAGATGATGATGATGGACATGCTGTTACCCTGCTCCTCCAACGAACAATGGTAGCAACATAAGGGTCATGCGATGGTGGTCCATCAGAAGAATCAGGAGCCTTAGAAGAATCGGTACATAAGAATGGTGAAATAGCTGATAGCGGGGAAATGTGCTCTGGTAAAGACATCTCATCTGGTGAATCAAAATCAGAACCCGAATAGGGAACCAAGCCACACAATCCAGTGGGTGAAGCGACAAGAGTCATCTCAACTATAGGAGCGACAACTGAAATAACATGAGCAATAGTAGAAGTCTCTGGAGCAACCACAAAAGTAGAAGGAATAATAGTCGGAATATCACCAAAAAGAATAACCCGAGAGGGCGGTGATCCCACACACTCATCTGAAGAATCAGAAGAAATAGAAATAGCTGAAGCTGCCATAATCTGCACAAGCAAAAGTTTATATAAATCTCCTTTATATGAAACCATGCAAAGCATAAAGAAGCGATGAAATAAATGGCAAGCTAAATATGGCAATATATAATAGTCTCAAGAATATATAGAAGTCTTATGTATATAGCAAGGATAGACAACACGTAAGCACAAAAAGAGGCACATAGGATCACATACTGGTTATAGACCAGACCTAGTATAACTACCTGGTTCTCTATAACCTTGGCTATGATTACCAATCTGTCACACCCCCAAACTGGGCCTAGTCGGAATACGTGTCCGAGGGCGTGACGTCATAACAATCCGATCACAAAGCAATAAAGAATGACCACTAAACATTGACGTTTGAATAAGTTTACTCGTTGCATAAAATAAAATAGATTTAAGTTTTACAGCCCATAATAATTAAGTTAAAAAGTAGCTAAGACAAACCAAAGTTTTAATAATGACAACGATCAAATAAATTAGATAAGTCTTGAAATTGGCTGAAGTACACATAGCCACGATAGACTCCTACATAGCATCAAGAATCAAATCCAAGCTAAGCAACCTGAGAAAACATAGTATAAACGTCAAATAATGATGGTGAATTCGTAGGGTTTAAGTTGGTACAAAGTGGAGACCACAAGATTTCAAAACTTAGTGTGACTACTATAAACAAATACGTCATCACATACAAAGTAATTTTTTTGAGTTACACTAAGCTCATGACACCGAAGCTAATTTAGTCAACAGGGCATGTTACATCCTGTTGCAAAGTATTCCTGCCCTAAGTTGGTGGCCCAAACCAAAGACCACCATAAAGTATGATCGACATGACATATATCCGTTTGTTCTTCGTTAAGTGGAACCAAAGCGGATAGGGATAATTAGTCCTAATAGATCTATTTACTCACTCGCTTCCTCAACCGGTCCTCCAGTCCGAAAACTAACATTCAGAGAAAAGTTGGGGCAGAATTTGTTTGTAAGCTACTTAGGCAACACATAAACAAGTAGAAAATCGCGTAAAGAACTGGAGTCCAATGTTTAAAGCAAACAAGTTTCTCACCCAAAGTATAAACTTATTGTAATTCATAAAAATGTGGGGGCTATGAACTCACCCTTAACAAGGTGTAAGGATAACCCCAACAAAGATAATGTATGTAAGGAGGTCTAGGCGCGACCTAGAGAATGTACGGGTATGACCATAGCATTTTATCACAGAAACAAGTAAACATCCATGTATCATCATTTTAAAGCATCCCACGTGTGTTGCGTTTTAGTATAAAAGACTTGAAATTTCACCATGTCTTAATTAAATTATAATCGACACTTGCAAAGAGTTACTATTTTTAGAAACTTTCCTTTTTAGGAAACTTTTTAGTGTCAAAACGTTAATAGCGTCCCTTATTTTCTTAAGTTTCCATATTTTACAAATCGCCTAAACGATTCTAAACAGCCTAATCCTTATGTTTAAATCGCCTAAATGTCCATTTTCGTACCATTTTTAATAATCCTATCTTTTTAATTAAGTTCGCATTTCGAATATCCTTTCATGACATTCTAGTTGTCCCAACTACTACCTACGATTTCGTATATTATTCGCTCCGAAATTAAAAACATCCAAAATCGACCAAAGTGCCCTAAACTCCCTTATAAAATTTCCAATCAGCAAGTATAAAATTTAATTGATTTTCATAAAAATCTAATTTTCCGAGTTGTGGTAAAAATGTCCTGTTTTTGGATCTTTTAGCTTAGCGATTGCCAATTATACGTAATATCTCATTTCGGACAACTTTCGTGTTTATACTTTGGCCGAGTTCGGACCCTAATGGCTCCGTAATCGCCCTTTTAGCTGCTATCTTGATCGTTGCATTTCCATTTCGCCGAAAAAATGTTCAAAGTTTCATTTGGTCATAACTTGCCGTTTTATGTCCGATTTTAAAGTGTGGATATATGAAGAAATTATCATTCGAAACGAGTTATCTTCGAAACTACTTTTACGCCTAAGAAAACATTTTTTAAGTCGCTCAAAACCCCTCAAAACAAAATTCGGGACACAAGTAATAGTTTTGCCCGAAATCGACCAAAAATCAACCCACTCGCATAATAAGCCTAGTCTAGTTCAATCTTTATTTACAACTAATCCACCACAAAACTAACCTTAAACCAACCTAATCTCTATTGTTGCAACTCTCATCCACTCTCAATCTCACCAAGAACATATTATAAACATAACATAAACTTTTGTCATAAGACTTCCAACATATTTTAAGATGAACAAAAATAAATTGTACTTTCTTTTGTAAAAACAACACAAACACTTGGATCTTTAGATATAAACATAGATCTATAATAAGATTCATAACAACATCAAAATAGAACAAGATGGGTCAAGAAATACTCACAAGAAAGTAAGCAAAAGATGTAGGCACAAGATCTTGCAAAAACCCACTTATAAAATTTGAAACCCTAGTTTTATGATTCTTGAAAACTCTTGAAAAATAACCAAACAACACTTATCAGCTTCCGCTACTATATTGTAAAAATAGGGGTGTTACAGAATGGTATGAGAGCTCATGGTTATAGAGAACAAGGGTAAAACTTTAACTATAACTACTTTTCTTTTGTTATCAATATCCTCTGTGCCACTCCATTTCCCTAAGTAGTGTATGTAAGAAGCTTGCTTACCAAATACTACGTAACTATTATAACTTATATTATTTTTCTACCAACTTATTAGAGATGTGTAATCTTGGAAGTAAATAGACGTATGAAAGGAGGCAATTATAATTATGGTGCGCAACATAATTATAAATGCATCACACACGTAAACTTGTAACATTGATTAACCTAACATGAAAATCAAGTTCGTGCTAAGTATTCCTATCTATTACCTAATCTCACTTTAACATTCATCTAAATCTCAAGACGAGATTTCTTTAAGGGGTGGAGACTATAACAACTCGTAATTTTATAGTATTTCATCAATGTAATATTTACTTATTATATAATATATCACTTTTTCACGGGAAATTTTTTGCTTTAACCTCTTATTATGCAACGTAACTTGCATAACTAAAGTTAACGAGCTCACACAACCTACCTATGACAATCCTATCTTATATATATCAAGAAAACATCATAACATGTCATGTCAACAATTTATATCCATTTTATCATATACGTTATTCATTTAACAAAGTTTTAATGACGATAATACCAAATGAGCTTAAACCGTTAACATTTATGCCTAAACCCTAATTTTGGGTAATTTAAACATTTAAGATGAATGTACAAGTGATCAAAGCTCATGTACAAGTAATATAACATCTCATTTGAATATACTTTCCCTACAAAATAAGGTACAAGTCCTTTAAAACATAATTTACAAGTCATTAATGCACAATATCTAAAATAGTCATTTTACATCCGTTTTCCTAAGAACCTTGTACAATCCATCAAGTACAAGTTACAAGCAAGTCGTACACTTCATTTACATTCCATAATCATCCTCATTTCATAAGTGTTAGGAATATTGTAATAGTTAGTTACTACTAGTAGGTATGTAGTTCCTACTAGTATAGTATAAGTTCCTACTGGTAGTTATGTAGTTCCTACTGGTAAGGATAACTTCATAGATAGTGCTAGCAGACCAAATATGGTTCCTGCTGGTAGAAGAATAGTTAGTCCTGGTAGTATTATATTTGGTTCGAGTTAGTAGTGTAGTTAGTTAGTGATAAGGATATGCTTGAGGTATCTGAGGAAATGATAGTGCATATCTCTTTGATGCGTTTTGTGTAACAGGCGGTTAGGGTTTTAGTAGTATATTAGAAAACCAACCCACATTCGAAAAGAAAAAATTCTCCTTGTTAATTAATAGAAATCCATAGAAGGATCTTTTACTTTAATAGTCTTGTTCTTCTTATAGACTTTGTCTAATTTCTGCATAGACATTTGCTTTGTTTAGCAAGAGTCTCTCTTGTGATTAGCTTGTGATTACATAGGTTAATCATCATCCTTAACAGGCAGTAAAGATCTATCTAGAGTGGGATTCTACAAGTGGTATCAGAGCTTGTTGAGAGTCTCTGGATAAGAAGAAAACATAGATCTAAACTCTTAGAACCTTAAACACATCCAAAAATATCCAATATCAATACCACAACCTTTTCAAGATGTCTGATCATGATGATGATGCTTCTGATATTAATAATGACCATTCACAACCACAACAACAACAAAACATTCAACCTCAAATCATCACCACTATCTCGATTAACAATGCAAAGTTTCCTTATTTGAAGAAGGATGAGTATGAGGTCTGGGCTATGAAGATGGAATATTGGATCACAAACAATGATATGATTATCTGGAAGGTGATTCAAAATGGGAAAAACTTAAAAAGGACTAAAAGAGATCATGATGGAAGGGTCATTATTCTTCCCCTAATGACTGCAGATGAACACGTTGCTGTTCAGAGGGAATCAAAGGCAAGAACTACCTTGCTTTAGTCTATTCCCGATGATCATGTGGCTGATTTCTATTATATGGATGATGCAAGGGATATATGGAATGCAGTCAAATCTAGGTTTGGTGGAAATGCCGAATCCAAGAAGATAAGAAAGTCTATGCTGAAGCAAGAGTTCTCAGAGTTTAGAATTAGTGAATCAGAGGGATTGCACAAAGGGTATGACAGGATGTAGAAGATTCTTAGTCAGCTTAACCAACTGAAGGCCAAGCCTGATGATGAAGACATCAATCTTATGTTTCTAAGAGGGTTGCCTTCATCTTGGTCATAGGTGGCTTTGACCTTAAAAACCAAAGGTGGACTTGAAGTTCTTTTTTTTAAGGATTTGTACTACAAGTTGAAGACTCTTGAGATAGATATCAAAGGATATTCTACTCATTCCTCATGTCAATCTCTAATCCATTATGCATTTGTTAGTACTACTAGTACTAGCAAAAAGATGTCATATGCAGAAAGCCCAAGCTTCTCTTTATCTACTACTTACTTTGCTCCATCAAGTTCTAAAGCTAGATCTCACAGTTCTGGTAATGTGCTTCAAGATGTTCTTCACTCTCTTGTAGCTGAAAGTGAACCAAAACAACAAGTAACTTATGAATATTTTGAGCAGATAGACAAATTAGACTTAGAAGAGATGGATAGTTAGGGTGAATAAGTTCGAGAAAAAGGCAGGAAGGAAGATTGAGTTTGATAAGAAAGAAGCTGCTAGGTTCAACAAGAAAGCAGTTAGATGCTACAAGTGCTTGCAAAAAGGGAACTTTGCAAGAGAATGCAGAGCAAAAAGGGGAAATGAAAAGAGATATTCATCATTCAAGATTCAGGAACTTGGAAAAAAGGAGTATGAAATGGTTGCTGGTTGATACTAAAGCTTTACTAATAGTTGACATATTGGAGAATTGGAAAGAACATGAATCTGGGGATGATGAGGGTTTTGCTCCCAAAGAGTATGGAATGGTTGCTGGTTGTGTTGCTGCCTGTGAAGAAGGTGCTGCTGAAGTATATAGCTTAATCACTGGGAATGGTACTCATGCTGTTGCTGGAGAATTTGCTCTTATAGGCATGACCTCTGAGGTACAAAACTGTCCTTTTGGTTGTGAACATAAATTTAATAATCTTCAAAAATAGTATAATGATCTAAATGAACAATATAATGAGTACTATATACAGGTTCAGGCTTATAAAAACTCTCTTAAAACATTAGAAAAACAAAAGAGAGTCTATCAACAAAATCAGTTAGGATATGAAGAAAAGATTAGAGTATTGTCTATTAAATTAGAAAATACAACTAATCTACTGAACCATTCTGAAAGAATAAATGTAGAAGCAGAGATAGCAAAGAAAGATTTACAGACTAAACTTGATAATCACTTAGTACAAATTAAAAAGTGGAGAACTTCTTCCAAAAACTTGTTCAGATTAATTGATAGTTCCATGTCTATTAGAACAAAAGTGGGTTTGGGATTTAATGACTATATAGGGGAAAATGAGTTAGGATGGGATGACTCTGCATTTAGTGTATTTACCACTAACTCTGAAGAAGTAGAAGGTAGACCTCTGTTCAATAGGTTTGCCAAAGCTGATAGTATAAAAGCTGTGCCTCCACCTCTTTCTGGAGACTACACTCCTCTATCAGATCACATTGACTTGGATGAATCACAAATGTCTTATGGAACAAAGTCCTCAACCTCTAGTGACTCTAATTCTGTGTCTAATGACTTTGTCTCTTATGATAACAGTGACAAGTCTTCAGAGGTCAACATAAATGACTTTGCCTTCGTTGATTCTAGTGTCAAATCCTCAGAGCCCAAGTCAAATGATTCTACGTCCAGTGCATCAACTTCCAGTGTATCCACATCTGAGAGTGAAGCTAAGATTGAGTCCAATGTTGGGACACCTATCCAAGATCCCATTATTGTTTAGGAGTTACCTAGTTTTTCTTGTACTGATAAGGATGTAAAAACTTCGAGGACCCCTTGTAATAAGAATGGTTATTTTAATAAAAAGGCAAGTCATTTTAGGAAAAATAATTCTTCTGCTTCAAAGTCTTGTTTTGTATGTGGTAGTTATCTTCATCTCATTAAGGATTGTAATTATTATGAGACACAATATGCTAATGATTTTGATGGTGTGGGATATCCTCAAAGGGAACCAATTTGGGACAATACTATTAGGGTCACTCAGTCAAATCAATTTGTCCTACAAGTAGTACGTCTTAGGTCTGGCATGGTTTCTATTCGTGTTGCTAGACCAAACCAGGTTCCTACTGGTAGGCCAACACTAGTTTCTACTAGTAGGCCAAAACTAGTTTCAACTGGTGCACCAGTTTCTACTGGTGCACCAGTTTCTACTGGTAAGCAAAATAGGCCTACTCCAGTTCATGTTGGTAGAAGAAATTCTTCTTAAGTTACCTTTGGTTGGTGGCAAAGTACTGCTAGACCTATGACCCATTTGCCTACACCTATGAGTTCTTATTTTCAAACCTGCACACCATTTGGACCTCATGTTTATTAAAATCAAATGCATAATGTTTGGGATGGATGGGTATCTGTTGTTAAGCCCTTAACAGGTTGTTCTTGGAAGTCATATAGAAATAAAGTGTACAGGGTACCCAAGAACAATGGTGGATCTCACATATCTACATGGCCTAAATTTTCAGATCTACAAGGCAGACCTAAGTCAGGAATGGCTTGGGTCCCCCTTAGAAACTAATTGTTATTTTGTAAAATTTTGTACAGGTCAATCTCCATACATATGCTGGAGATGAAGGGATAGTAGATAGTGGTTGTTCTCGCAGTATGACTGGTAACAAGGAAAGATTGGATGACTTTCAACCTTTTAGAGGTGGCAAAGTGACTTTTGGAGGTGGCAAAGGGCGAATAACTGGAAAAGTGACAATCAGGACTCCTAATGGATTTTGAAAATGTATACTATGTGAAAGAACTTCAACAATTCAACTTGTTCTCCGTCTCTTAGATTTGTGACAAGAAGAATAAAGTTCTCTTCACAGACACTGATTGTCTTGTCCTTTCCAATGATTTTAAACTCCCAGATGAAAGCATGGTGTTACTCAGAGTTCCAAAGAAGCACAATCTGTATACTTTTAACTTGAATAATCTTGCTCCTAATGAAAATTTGGCTTGTTTGGTGGCCAAAGCTTCTTCTGATGAAGCTGTAAAGTGGCACAGAAGGATGGCTCATGTGAACTATAAAAATATGAATAAGTTGGTTCAAGATAACCTTGTCAGAGGTCTTCCCCCTAAGCTTTTCAAAAATGACCATACTTGTGTCGCATGTTGCAAAGCAAGCAACACAAAGCCACCTATAAGGCCATTACTACTGTAAGCTCCATTTCTGAACCTTTGTAATTGCTTCATATGGACCTCTTTGGTCCTATATCCATTCGAAGCATAGACCACAATTTTTACTACCTTGTGATCACTGATGACTATAGCAGGTTTTGTTGGGTTTTCTTTCAAGAGACTAAGGATGGGACATATCCAATCCTTAAGGGCTTTATATCCCTTGCAGAAAACTAGCTGAATAAAAAGGTAAAAGCGATTAGATATGATAATGAAACAGAGTTTAAGAATGCAAACCTGATTGAACTCTGTGGGGAAAAAGGGATAAAGAGGGATTATAGTAATGCTAGAACCCCTTAGCAAAATGGAGTTGCTGAGAGGAAACATAAAACCCTCATAGAGGCAGCTAGAACTATGTTAGCTGACTCAAAGTTACCTACTATGTTTTAGACTAAAGCAGTAAGTACTACTTGTTATGTCCTAAATAGAGTCTTGATAACAAACCCTCACAATAAGACACCTTATGCTTTGTTGACTGGGAAGACTCTTACCATCTGTCATTTTAAACCCTTTGGGTGTCATGTGACCATTTTAAATACTAGTGATCATTTGGGTAAATTTGATGAGAAGGCTGATGAAGGGTATCTTGTTGGATACTCTGTAAGTAATAGAGCTTACAGGGTATATAACATGGCTAACAAAAGGGTTGAAGAAACAATGAATCCGAGGTTTCTGGAGGAAAAGGCTAATATCCACTAAATTGGTCATGAGTGGTATTTTGATCTTGACTATCTAACTAATTCCTTAGGCTATAATCGTGATAAAGCTAATCAGTCTGCAGGTACACAAGATGTTTCTTCTAACCCTACAGGTTTCTAGGATGATGATTCAAATTCTGACAGTGATGAGCAAGTTATTCTAGTCCCCTCTCATCCTTCCATCAATATCCCAGGAGCTGAGACTAAAGATACATATGATGCTCACAGTAATGGTGTACAATTTGATACTGTTGAATACATTTTTCAACAGGAGCTTGCAAGGCTAAAAAATAAGGAACAAAGAGCCACCTCTGATGCTGAGAGACTTAGATTGGGGTTTGCAAAAGATGCTGAGGAACTTCAGAAGAGAGCAAGTGCAAAAACAGTTCCTCCTGGTAGCATACCAGTTCCTACTGGTAGGATCCCAGTTCCTTCTAGTGATACAATGGTTTCTCCTAGTGAAGTTTTGTTAGATATTAGAAAAAGACTCGATCACCCCGTGTATTTTACTGTTTATTATAGCTCGTAGTTTAATAGTTAGTAGAGTAGTTGTAGAGAAGCAAAAATTTCTTCGTAGGTAGAATTTTAAAGATTTAGGTTTTCCCCTCCCTTTGTTCAGGATTCGTTGCTCCCGTTTTTTCAGCTTAATTTCCGGTAATATTTTAGCATTTTTCCTTAAATGGTTTTTTGTTTGTTTTATTGGCTAGATTTGACGTTTCCCACACTCACAACAAAACAATCTCGATCCTTCAAACTCAAGATCTTCGACGTGTATCGTATCTTCCGACAGCATAGCCTCATTGGGGAATTAACGACCCGGAATAGTTTTATACGTGCTCCTATGGCATAATTGATTGTTTTTGTTTTTCTAGATTATATAATTATCATATTATTATATTTATATATATAATAACGAAAATTTTTAAGCTGATCAATTTTTAGCAGCCGCTGCCGAACCCTTTTTATTACCTTGAAAGGTCCAACAAACCTGGGATTTAATTTCCCTCGTTTTCCAAAACGTACAACCCCTTTCCAAAGCGAAACCTTGAGCATCACTTTATCTCCAACCTCAAACTCCATCGGTTTATGCTTTAAATTAGCGTAGCTCTTTTTCCTATCACGATCGACTTGCATCCTTTGCTTAACTTGAATGATTCTCTCAGTCGTCTCTTGTACTATCTCTGGACCGGTGAGTTGAACTTCTCCAACCTCAGCCCAACAAACAAGCGAGCAACATTTTCTACCATAAAGTGCTTCAAAGGGTGCAGCCTTAATGCTAGTATGATAACTGTTATTGTATGGAAACTCGACCAATGGCAAATGTTTAACCCAACCATTTCCAAAGTCGATCATACAAGCTCTAAGCATATCTTCGAAAGTTTGAATGGTTCTCTCGCTTTGTCCGTCAATTTGCGGATGATATGTCGTACTCATATCCAAACTTGTACCCAAAGCTTTCAGTAGTGACCTCTAGAAATTTGATGCGAACCTAGGGTCACGATCACAAATAATCGAGACCGGTATTCCATGCCTTGTTACTACTTCCTTTAGGTACATTCTCGCTAGTTTCTCCAGAGGGTCAGTTTCTTTCATGGGTATAAAGATTGCGGACTTTGTAAGACGGTCAACGATTACCCAAATGGTGTCATACCCTTGTGATGACTTAGGAAGCTTTATGACAAAATCCATCGTGATATTGTCCCACTTCCATTGAGGTATCTCGGGTTGTACCAACAAACCCGATTGTCTCTGATGTTCGGCCTTGACCTTAGCACAGGTCAAGCACTTGCTAACATAGGTGGCGATATCAGCTTTCATATTGGGCCACCAATATCTTTCTTGACGTTTTGAACATCTTCTCAAACCTGGATGGATAGAATACTTCGATTTGTGGGACTCGTGCATGATCACAGTCCGCAAATCGCCATAACAAGGTAACCAACTCCTGCCATTGAGGCATAGGGTTCCATCCGTACGAGGTTCCAACTTTTCCATTCTAATTGCCTCTGGATATTTAGCATTTTCAATCAGCATACCTCCAACATCCTCATTCTTGATGTTCTCTGGTTTCCGTGCTTCAGTCTGAGCATTCAAGATTTGCTTAGGAAGATCCAAGCTAATAGTCATGACTAAAGCTCGAACTCTTAACGGTGGTTCCCGTTCTTTCCTGCTCAAAGCATCAGCAACGACATTTGCCTTCCCTGGGTGATAACGAATATCGCAATCGTAATCACTAAGCAACTCTAACCATCGGCGTTGTCTCATGTTCAATTCCTTCTGATTAAGAATATGCTGTAAACTCTTATGATCAGACTTGGTACCATTACAGATTAGTGGCCTCCAAATCTTCAGACGCGAACACTATGTCTAAGTTCTAGATCATGGAGTAGTATAGTTTTTCTCATGGATCTTAACTGCGTGATGCATAAGAATTCACCTTTTCCCTTTGCATCAATACGCGCCCAAAAACCCTTCTTTGAAGCATCGTAGTATCGAAAAATTTCACTTCTTTGGGTAAAAGCAGGAAATTGGTGCAACTATACAACCTTCTGCTTCAATAACTGGAACGCTGCTCTAGTTTGTCACCCCATCAAACTGACCTTCTTTTGAGGTGGCTTGGTCATTGGTTTGGCGCTCTTGAAAACCTTCAATGAATCGTCGATACTACACCAACAAGACAACACCAACCACCCACCTACACAACCCACTCCAACACCACCCCCCCACCACAACCCCCCCATTATTATTTATACACACACACAACTCACACCCACACCCCCACTTGTTTGTGTGGCCTAAAAATGATGAATCTCCGTGGTGTCTTAGGAGATTGGCCTAATCTTTACGGATTCGTTCATGGCTAGTCACATGAATGCCTTATGTCAATCCGTGACCCAGTAACTGTACTTTGGGATTCCAAAAATTCACACTTGGAAAATTTTGCATACAACTCCTCTTTCTTCAACAACTCCAATATTATCTTCAGATGCTCTCGTTACTCTGCTTGTTCTTGGAATAGATCAAAATATCATCAATAAAGACAATTACGAATTTGTCCAGATAAGGTTTGCACACTCGGTTCATGAGGTCCATAAACACAGCAGGTGCGTTGGTCAAACCAAATGGCATAACCTGGAATTCATAATGTCCATATCGAGTTCTGAAGGCAGTCTTCGAGATGTCTTCTTCTCGAACCCTCAATTGGTGATAACCTGACCTTAGGTCGATCTTTGAGTAGACACTCGACCCTTGAAGTTGGTCGTAAGTATCATTATTGGTAGGGGATATACTGTTCTTCACCCGTTAGTTTGTTTAGTCAGATATCTAATGCACATCCGTAACGATCCATCTTTCTTCTTGACGAATAGAACTGGAGCTCCCATGGTGACGACTAGGTCTTATAAAGCCTTTGTCGGAAAGCTCTTGTAGGTTGATCCGTGTTCCTTTCATTTCTGATGGGGCCAATCGATAAGGTGCCCGTGCTACAGGTGCAGCACCAGGTACTAGATCGATGTGAAATTCCACTTGTCTGGTAGGTGGAAGGCCTGGCAAGTCCTCGGGAAATACTTCGGGGAAATTTTTGACGATCGGTACATCTTGCAGTTGCTTCTTCTTCGACTTGTCTCCAGTCTCCTTGACGGTAATATGTGCCAAAAAGACGTGACATCCTTGTAGCAATACTTCTTCTGGGGGGGGGGGGGGGGCCCCCTTGGTGCTGTGTGTGGTGTGTGGTTCGAGTCCAGCGTTTATTTCTACTTCCGTTTCCATGAAAAATTAAGATTTCGTTCCCAAAGGGAATATGAACGATCTTCTTAGCACAGTCAATGATGGCCTGGTATTTCGTCAACCAGTCCATGCCAATTATGACATCATAAGTACCCATTTCAACAGGCATTAGGTCTATGTGAAACGGATGGTTCAGAAAAATTAACGTGCACCCGTAATACCTTTGTTTACCCAATTATCTAACTATCTGAAATTCGTCTTTTTCTTTTTTTTATTTTTTTGTCAGCTAACTTCAACGTTATAACACATGATCTAAAGTATAGCGGGGGGCTCTATTAATCAAGGTACGAAATTGAATAGACACGAACTTCTATAGCACCAGTATCAAAATAAAATGGAGCACAACGGTTGTTTTGGGAGAAACGTACCGTCACAACGGTTGTTGTCTGGGTTTTGCCCTGCAACTCCCACTGCATAAGCCCTGGCTACACACCGTTACCCATTCCTGATTCGGTTCTTCCATGGTTGCAGTCCTTCCTGAAGTGGCCTGGAGCCCCGCACTCAAAGCAAACGATGGCATTGGTATTTGCCCCTTGGGCTCTCGGGTTGTTGTTGTTACGGTTGTTGTTGTTATTGTTATTGCGGTTGTTGTTGTTGTTATTTGCAGTTGCAGGCCGGCTCCTAAGTTCCTTGGCCATGGTGGCCACGCTTCGTGCAGTTAGTGCATTTGGTGTACAAGAATCGTACATGGTTGAAGTTACACTTGGGGAATCGAGGTTTAGCCCTTCATACGATTTTTGTCAACCGTGTCCGGCTGATAGCCCTGCCTGTGTTTTGCCTTATTGTTGGTTTGTTTGGTTTTGGTTATTTTCGAGGAGTGTCTTCAAACTGCCTCTTGCTTTCTGCTGTCTTCTCAGGCAACAGTGCTAATTCTCATTAACCATCAATTCTGTTGCCATCTCAATAGCCTCTGGCATGGTCTTTTGGCTTCGCTGCCACAACACTTAGTAAATCAAGGGCGGGCATCCCACCGACTACCTTTCTATTTTGTCAGTCTCTTAGGAAACATCCTGTCATACAGCAATGCTAGTCTCCTGAAAGGTTGGTTGTAGGCTACTACGTTGGATGCCATTATACTTTTAGTTCCCACAACTCTCCTCAAAACCTTCTTGATTTCATTCCACGGACAATATTTTAGTTGTATCTTCTTCTTCAAGTCAGACACGTCATTGCATATGCGACCTCACTTAGTTCACTGTCTAGCATGTAAGTTCTCCATGTTAGGCAGTTCCGTAAGAGTACAGTGGGCAAATTCACTTGATTCTCCACGTGCAGGTTACTTATGCGAAAACGGTTTCATCTCTCAAACCACGGGTCAAGTCAAACCACTCCTCTGTGCCCTGATGAATATGGGTTGACCTTTCATGAAGTTTGATAGGTGCACTCCCGATAGTGCGTTCATTCCTTCTTGCACCTGTTCCCGAGGTATGGCTATCATCGCCATTTCGGGTCGTAGCACGTGCTGCCAAAACAGCAGTGACACCCTCGTCGATCATGGCCTGCAGTTGGGCACTGGTGACCAAAGTGGTGGTAGTAGGGTCTGTGACTGGTGGGGGAGTTGCGGTGACTGGCCTTGACCTCGTGGTTCTTTTGGGCCTTCCTCTTGGTGCCATTTTCTTAAATCACCAGAAATACATATAATACCGTTAGATTTCAAAAAATCTTAACCATAACTCGGACGTTATACATAATGATAATACGAGATCACAACACAAGGTGAAATACACAACAGTATTGAAATTAACAAAATGACATTATTCACAATAATTCGTTTCTTTATAACAAATAATCCAACCTTTTCTTATATAATCCTTGGGGAAAATAATACATGATTGGTTTTTTAAATACAAATAACGATCACAACACTTAGGTTACAAGACAAAATAACCTAAAGCCTACTAGCCGAGATATATAGTTAATTACTTAGTAGGCTGTACAAAGTAGCGATATATGAACAAAGATCTAAACGAGTAGCTAGCCAAAAACAAAAGATCTATACTGTCTGCTATCGGGGGGGGGTGGGCGGGGGGGGGGGGGGGGGGGGGGGGGGGGGGGGGGGGGGGGGGGGGTCAGGCGGGGGGGGCTAGCTGGGAATAACCCATAATACTTAACAGACTGTATAGTAGCTACAATCATAATCCCAGTCTAAGAACTGCTACTGGCCTCCTCTGGTAGCTCTGGCTCTGCAGGATCCTTAGCAGGTCCCTGCTGTGTCTGAAGCTCGATCATCTGAGTCTTGAGGCTCTTCACTATCTTTAGTGCCTCCACTAACTGTCTCTGTCTCCGATAGTCTGCTTTCAGCAGCTCTGAAATCACCGTCTGTCTCCTACGGTCTGCTGCCTGCAACTCAACGATCTCGGACTGCTGAGCTATGACCGTAGTCCGAAGTAATATGCCCTCGGAATGTACCTGATCGCAAGCATCCATCGACTGTGCCCAAGCGGCACGAGATAATCGGGCCTCCTCCTCCATCAGAATGGCAGTGCGCCTATGGAATGGCCTATCCCCGTCCAACATGTTGACTCGGGCTCTAAGTAGAGCTCGGTCATACCGTGCATCATCCAGCTGAGAATATATGATCTCATCCTCTTGGTCAACAGTAGTAGACAACTCAATAACTCTCCGATTGACCCCCTCTAGGGTGGTCGGTGCAATCTCCTGGATGGCTCCTACAAGGTCATCCCATGTATCCCTAATACCATAGCCTAACTCTCTAGACATCCGGCGTCCTGGAGCGGCCTCTAACGTATCCGCAAATCCATAAAGGTCTGCCCTAGCTGTGGTAGGTCCAACCTGCCTAGCAGTCCCAGCTGCCGAACTCTCCCCGACCTCGTATCCAGGACCAGGAGTAGTACGACACGGCCTCTTACGAAGCGGTAAACACATCTCCGGCATCTCAGTCTCATGAACAGGAGATGGTAGTGCATCTCTCTGTCTAATCCCAGCAGCTCGGGATCCCAGAGATCCCTCAACATATGTAGGGCTAATGGGTGATGGTATAGGTAATAGTGGAGAGGGTATCTGAGGAAGTGGTGATGAGTATGGAGAGAGAGGTGATGGTGGTGGAGTAGGTAAGGCTAACACTCTCTCAGCAACTTCCTCGGAGAGGAATGGTGCCGGCGCCTGGGGTCGGATGGACATCCTAGCCGTGACGCGATAAGCAATGTATGGGTCCTGGTCAGCTGAATAAGCACGCTGCAGGATTAGCAGGAGCTAAGTGCTCCTCCTCCTCTGCATCATCATCATTCATCACTCCTCTGTCAGCAGGATAGTCGGCTGGATCCTCCTCAGGATCCTCCTCATCATCCTCCTCTAGGTCCTCCTCAGGGTCGGACTCTGGTATATACCCTGGTGACTGATGAGTAGGTGAGTCAGCAGCAGGCAGTGGCTGCTCCTCAGCCGGGAATACCTCATCGTCTACTGGTAAGAACTCCGGGTAAACAGGCTCCGGAACAAATGGTATGTAAATAGGATGAAGGTGGTGACTGCTCTGGCTTCAGGGGCCAGGCACATTAATCTGGTGATGGTGGTCCTCAGGGCCAGGTATGTAGTCGGCGATGGTGGATCCTGAAAAAAGGTCCCTCGGATTCCCCCGTTTGGGTGACCCCATGTCTAATCGTCCTCAGATACTGATGTGTATGTAACCGTAGAGTGCTCAGAATCTGACATGATAGTATCTGAAATCAAAAATTAGCTTATATAAGTATATTAATATAAGACTATCATCCTTATATACGTAATATATTATAAACACGTATATCAATTATGCATGTATATAGCCTAACCGACTAATGCAATAATTTGTATATGAATACCCCGTAAAAACCCTTTTGTATGTATGCAATGTTTGAAAACGGTTATAGTCCAGCAAAAACATTTTGACCTGGTTCTCTATAACCTTGGCTCTTGATACCAATCTGTAACACCCCCAAAATGGGTCGCAGCGGAATAAGGATCCGGGGCATGTTACTTCAAGATCAACAGCACAAGATATATATAAGAATGACACAAAAGTCGTTTAAACTGATACATTGGATTTAAATAAAAGACATATTACAAAAGCTTATAGCTTTACTTGTTCTTTGTTTATTATTACAAAAGACAACATGGATTTCCCAAAACATGATGCACATAAGTCTTTAACAGTGCAATCCAAAACATAATCCAAAGCATCCTTGGCATCTCGTGCCTAATGACCTCCTGAAAACATTGCTTAAAACGTCAACAAAATTGTTGGTGAATTCATAGGTTTATGTATTTAAATTATGCAGGACCGCAAGATTTTCCCGTGATGTTACAACAGATGCCAACAATCACAAAACCAGATTACAAATTAAATTTTTTTAATGTTGCCACTAAAGCTCATGACACCGAAAGCTCAACCTATATTTACTATTTTAGCGTTATTTGCCCGTACAGATGTTGTAACCCGCAACACCAAGTCGACTATGGTCAAGTTCATTTCAGTGATAGACTAATCACCAAACGGGGAGGTTAATCCCCCCATAGATCTATTTATACTCTTGCGGCTCACATTATGCAATTACAACTACATCTATGCAATTCGACAGTCATGATAATGGGCTCAGGAGGTTATTGCTACTTAGGAAAACATATCAATATTCCTTTCAACACTTGCGTCCAATTGATAAACAAAGCATGTTCTCACCCTAAATAATAATAAATCAGTATATACTGTAAAAGGGGCTATGAACTCACGTGAGTCCAGATAGGTCCAAATAATCACAGATAAAAACGTCACGCAAAGACGTTAAATGCAACTATTTAAATTAAAGGCCGTATAGTACAGGTGTACATTATTTCATAACATTGAAATATCTATATCGTTGTTACATCGTACTATTGTTCTGGTAATCATATATAAAGAGGTCATGACATGACGTACGAGGGAGTTAGTCACTTTAAATACGTACAATCCAACAACTATCCGATACGCCATCCAAAGAGGCCTTCATTATGAAAACTCCTAGTAATATAGCACTTTGATAACCACTCAATATTCTATATAGCATAATCACCGACTAATCGTTTTAGTAAAATAATATTTATAAAGTGAAAACGTTTATAAATATACTTTTCGTAAAAAATGACCTAATTTGGTCGTTTTAAGCCCGTTGCTCGCGTTTCTTACGTCCACGTCTTCATAGTAAGATGAGCGATCAAAATATTACATTTTCAAGTTTTTAAAATTCTGCGGATGAATTAGTAAAATTATGTTCACATAGCTCATTTGCTCCGTTTTAGGGTTTTAATTAGCGTAAACTTGTAATCGTAATAACTTATTCGTTTTAATTCCGTTTTTAACGATTCTTTCGAGTACGATCTCGTAATTAAAAGTTATATCATATTTTAGATGTTTTAAAAATAAAAGTTGTTGTAATGAATCGTAACTTTTTATAAAAATAGTTTTATAAAAGTATTTATAGTCGTAAACTCGTTTTTAACGTATCTTTTTCGTTATAGATCGGTTTTTCGAGTTTCTTATCATTATGGAATCGTCATGAGGCGTATTATTTTTACAAAATATCATTACCTACTGTCCAAAATTCGAATTTGGACAGACCCTAAGTATTTCATATATGTTTCTTTATAAAACCTTGTTTTATGTATTAATTAAGTTAGTAGTTTACTATAAAAACTCTTATAACCATATTTTACATATGTGGTACTTATAATAGGTCCATATTATCCCCTAAGTCCTATAATTTCATTGTAACAAGTTTTAGCAATTACTTTCCATTATTTTCACATGTGAAGTTTAAGAAACATTATAAAACCCTAATTTAACCTAAACATGTTTATACTATCATCCAGTATGTTAAACTACTTTGTTTTTACTTTTCCATGATATTATAGGTACCATATTTGACATAAGAATAAGTGATATAAGCATAATCATAAAATAATACTCATTTTAATATTAGAAAGTCATTAGTGGTGATTATGGCTATATTTAACATGTAACACATAAAATCATAAAAAATAAAAGTATAAAGGAATTAGAAAAACTTAGTAATGATGTAAGAGATGTGAAATAAGTTCTTAAACCGTGTTTAGATTCAAACCAGCTTTCAGCTTATAACCCTAGATTAGGTTTCCAACCTAATTTTCCTGTTTCTTTTCGTAATACTTGCAAATGAAAGAAACCAATGCTGTAAACACTTAGAAATACCTTTAAGTATGTTGTGTATATGCTTGTATAATCTTAGAAAATCAAAGTGTGGATTTGTTTAAATGGCTATATTGAGCTGTGGGTTTTGGGGTGTAAAAGAGAGGAATAATATGAATTTTGCATGTAAAGATTTTAAGTAAAGATTACTTATGCATGCATGCTTATATATAGTAAAAATATCTCCCTAACTTAACCATGGTTACTTTCTAACCCTAGGTTAAGTTACATGCCAAGTTGATGAAAGGGTGTAAGAGTAACTTATTATATCTAGATATTATGTATAAGATGAAAAGTCTTGGTCTCATCCTTATAAATTCGGCATATATACATGTATATGATGTAATTTTTGATTATTTTGAGTATTGGGTATAATCGTGGGTATTCGTTTAGGCGTAGTTATGTTTTAGAACTTCCGGGTATGCCTAAACGTATTTTATTACGAAACGTAAGCATTTTACGTAGCCGATAAAAATAAGATGAACAAAGTTATTAATTATCCTCATAATAATCATATAACACTTGCTTGATGTAAACATTTAATTGTTTAATGCCCGTTTACATTGTATGATCATTTTTAGTTTACGCGATTTAACTTAACGTTTACGGTTTAAGAGTAAACGCGTAAAACCCTAAAAATAAATTATGAATTACATAATGTCATACAATGACCTAAAATACGAGGTGTTATAGATCCTAAAATAATTTGAGAACTTAAATTCTTTACTAATTTACGATGTGTTTTAAAACAATAATTTTCTTTGCAGACATGAACATTAGATAATTTATAACTTATATTTAATCTGGATCCATTGAATCTAGCAACTCTTTGTGATGATTTTTCACAATATTTAGTAGGAACAAGTCCTTCTTGAATACAATTTAAATCTACTGTAGAATCTAATAAAGCTATTAATGATAATTTGAATTCTCTGTTTATTGTTATATTAATCTTTGTGTGCCATTTCTGAGAACGTATACTTTGTATATTATTGATTAATTCTGGATTTGAATTTGAAGTAATTTCTTTATTTGGTTCATTATCTTTTGTCTTTTGTTCTAATGTTTTCATTTTTTATTTTATCATTGTTATTTCAGATTTTACATTATTCAATTCTTCTTGTAATTCATTAATTGTTATTGGTTTTGTTTCTTTATTAAATCTTTTACATATTTTATTAAAATTGTTAGTTTGTTTATTCTTTTTAATAGTTTTAGTTTTCTTTAGTTTTTCTTCTAATTTATCTATAGATATTTATCTCACATTTAGATCTTTTATTTGGTTTAATAATTCTATTAATGATTCTATTTCATTATCTTCATTTATAGTATTTATCTCTTTGTATTCACATGCATAATTTCTAATACAATTTCAAAATTTTTATTTCATATCGCTTTATAGACTCATTTTCTAAAATATTTAGATCTTCTTCTTCGTAATCTGATATATCACTTTTTTCATTTATCATTATTTTCATTATCTGATCTTTAAATTTATCAGAAATGTTAAGTTCATTAATTCTTTTCTTAGTATAACAATTTTTTGATGTATGACCTTGTTTACCACATTTATAACATATTATAGTATCTTTATAATTATTTTTATTAGTTAATATCTTTAATTAAATGAGCCCTTTTTTATATTTATTAATTTCAACCTCGGTTTTTGTTATATATTTTATCATTTTCATATGTTCAATATTTTCTATTTGATTTTTTATATCTTTTATATTTATTTTCTTTTGTTAATCTTTTTGAACTGGTATTAGGTAATTTTAATGGTTCATAACCATATTGTTCAATAAAATTTCTTAATTCTTTTTTACTGTTTATTCCTTCTTTCTTAATTTGATGTTTAAGTTTTAATTCAGAACATATATTTAATCCTTCTTGATTAATATAACTAATGATTTCTCCATATGTTAATTCTTTATATGGAATTATTCCATTAAAATGATTTGATAATTTATTTCTTATTCTTTCAGCAAATAACTTAGGTAATCCTGCAATAAATCTTTCTTTCCAATAAGCTTCTTTACAATCAAGTCTAGTTGTTACTTTAGTTATAAAAATATCTTTATACCATCTAAAATCTGATAATTTTCTACATGTTAAATTTAATAATATAGAAGAATTTCTTTCTTGATAAACAGATGGATTTCCAACAAAATTCTTTAATATAGCATAGATTAAAGTATTAACCATATCATCTTCTTGAGTTTCTACTGGTATATTATTTTCACTTTTTACAACGGTTTTCTTGGCTCTTAATATTAAAGATTTTTCTTCATGTGTTATATAATTATCCCACCATCCTTTTAAACTTCCTGTGAAGCCTGATATAAGTATCTCTACTATTTTTGATTCATTATTTTTATGAGCCTTGTAAGCATTAGACGCCATAGTCATTTCTTGTAATATATTTAATATTTGATATTCTGTTTGACCATCTAAATTTCATTCATAGATTGACATACCATCATATAGAGCTTGTTGTCTGATAGGACGTTCTTCATATTGTATATCTGGTAAAGTTGGTCTATTATAATAATTTCTTGTTTCTAGTTTTGGGGTATAAGTATTTTTAGATGTAAATCTCATTTTATTTATTTCATTTTCTTTAAACTGATTTTCAATATCTGAAATATCATCTTCTGAACTACTTTCTTCGTTAATATTTGATATTTGTAATTTAGATAATTTAGTTTCAATTTCTTGTAGTATATGGTGATCTTGTCTTCCCAAATTAATGGGCATATTAATATTATATGGTATGAATATAGGGTTTTCTTCTATATTTACTTGATTTGTTTGTGAAGTACTTGTTTCTGAGTTACAATTTTCTATTCTATTTAGTTGTTGTCCTATTGTGTTTAATATTTCATTAGTATAATTATTTTGATATATTATTGTAGATAAACATTTTTTTTTGTTCTTATTACTTTTGGAGTTGGTTTATTCATAAAATCTTTATTTATTAATATATTAGTTTCAGGTGGATGAATACTTGTTATCTTTTCTTTAGTTTAATCTATATATGTTTTGTTTATATTTGTTGTTTCTTGTATTTTATAATCAGAAGGAAAATCCATTTTATTTTCGATACAATATACTTGAAACCATGCAAAAAATAATATATTTTGTTTATGTTCAAAAACGAACATAGTCCATTCAATTTCATGAATTAATTTTTCTTCTTCAATAAAATTTGAAAGATACCAATTTAAAATATGTTTATTATAATCATTATATATTTCATTTTTTAGATATTTCATATTTGGTTTAGACATTGTTTATATTTAATGAATTTGTTTTTTGATATTTTTTAGTCTTCGTTGTAAACTATATATGTGTTCTTGTAATTCTATATATCTTCTTGTATGTTCTTTATAACATATAACATAATCTCCTGTTAATAATTCATATTTTATTCTTTCTAGATTTTCTTTATTTCTTATTATAGTGGCTCTAAACCACTTTATTTCTCTTTTAATTTTTTGTGAATAATAACTCATTTTAGTTGTTCATAATTTTCTACTTCTGATGGTACATAATTATAAGTAGAATCACTTTTATTATCTTCTTCATATAAAGGTTTAGGAATAGAGTTATTAAAATCAACACCTTTCATCTTCATAGATTGAGCTCTTTTTAAATACACTTTCTCTTCTTCATTTATAAAGTTTGAAGGAATATATGTAGAATGTCTAGATGATTCACCTATTCTATTTCCAAAAGATATTTCTATGTTACCATTCGAATGTTCTAATATATTAGTTATATCTTTGTTTAATTTTAAAGGTTTTATTTTAACTATTTCTTTTAAATTCCATGTTTGATTTCTGGTTATTTCATCATATTTTAGTCTTTTAGGTGTACATATTAAAGAGTTGTCTAGATTAGCTTCAAAAATAACAGTTTCATCTTTAGTTATATCTATTCTAGAACGTGGATCTACAGTAGTAGTCGCTGTTTTATAATATACTTTATATATAACTACTAAAGGGTCTGATCCTTCTTTTATCTCTATATTTTTTGTTTTTATATCTAAAGTTAATACATCTAGAATAGTTGGATCATTTAAGGCTATTGTAAAGTTTGGATAACAATTAAAATATATGGGACCATTGCATATATTTGATTCAGCTAAAGCTAATAGTGATTGATCAAACTTAAGTAATCTAACATCTCTTAATATCATACAAATAGGGGCATTAATTCCTAATCTAGTTAGAGGTTTTATTGCTATTTGAACTAATCCAATATGTAAAAATTTATTTGATTTTCTATGTTCTTTAATAGCTTTTGTAGAAAATAATTTTATACTTTGATGATCTTGTAATAAAGGTAAAGTTTTCTCAGTAGTATTAATAGAATAACTTTGGAAAAATTCAAAAGATCCAACTCTATAAATAGTTTTGACATCTTGTTTAGGAATACTCCAATTTTGTAAATTGTTTTCTATGTTTGAAATCATAATTTCAACAGAATTAGTATGATCTTGTTCTTCTTCAATATCAGAAGAGGAACCATTCTTTCGGTTAAGTAATAATTTTGATATCCTATTCATATTGAATTATTTTGATAATATTAGATTAAAATCAACTGAATAAAATTTATATTACCTGAATATACATTTTCCATGGGAACTTCCCCATATCTTCTGGGTCAGGCCGTCTTACGCTCTTTGTTGCGGCTAATCCAACGGATGTGATCGACAGGACTTACCAACGCAGTCATGATATTCATTTAATATAAAATTTATCCATTGTTTTAACATAATATTGACGTTATAATTCATTAATTATAAGATAAGAAATTTTTACTACTTTTACCTTGAAATGTCTCTGATACCAATAACGGACAAAGGATCATTTAATATCAAATAAAAGAAAAAATTATAATAACAATATTTATATAAGGAGTAAATGCATAATATCTGTATAACAGGGATGATTAATTTTTATAACAGGGATGATTAACAAATTTGTGATTTATAGCTTTGATTCACTATTAAATGATGTTTACTTGTGAATCAAATCAAAAAATATGAATCAATTTGCCCAAACGTAGATTTCTCAATCTTCTCAAAATAAAAACCTTCTCAACGGAACCGGAGCCTATATATGTATATATATATGTTATCCTGAATACCCAGCTTACAATTACTATGACTATATGGAAGCTTGGGATAAAACATTTTTATTAAAAGCTCATTTTCATACTTGGCTTTTCCATTTTGCTGAAGATTTTTCATTAGATTATCCAAAATGGTTCGTAAAATGGTTTAAATCTATGGGTCAAATCCCAGAAATTTTCCCTACAAAAGTTTTAGAAGGCTATAATCAGTACAAGAACATGTTTTTACAAGATGGTGTACCTTCATTTGAGTATACTCTCTAGTTTTCAGCTATATTCAAGTTACCATGGATCTTATCCTTTAAACATAAAAAGAAGGAAGCAGAAGGCAATTCACCACCATTATTAATTAGACAGTTTAGTGTTAAGTGGTGGAAACAAATCAATGAAGATCAAGCAAACAAAGAAGCAGTTATTAAATACTACAACAGTCTTATTCAAGAATCCCTAAGTACGTCTACCACAAGGACTAATTTAGCTTCAAAGTTATCAAAATCAAACAGAGAGATCGCTTAAAAGGTTAAAGATTGTGAAAATGATGAAGACTTTGCAAGATTAATGAATCATATCAAAAGTTCTCCAACTCTTAGTGAAGACTTGTTCCAAGATTCTCAGGATCCTTATGATAGTATAGATTTATAAAATGTAATAAGAAAGTTTTACTATTAAAAATAGGAAAGATGTAGACAAAAGACAGTTAGAAATTCTAGAAGATCAACTATTCAAGACGTAAGTGATGACATCAGAAGACACTAGCCAGATTGCATTATTAAAGATAAAGATGATTGAAGCTACTTTATTAAAGATGATTGAAGACTTTTTAACTAGCATTTGCCGGTTATTAAAGAAACGAATACCGTTTAAAGACCTTATAAAAGAAGAAGAAATGATCAAGAGAAGATATCCTCATTTTTATGAAGAAAAACCCTTCTATAAAATTATCCACTACTCAATGTTCAAAAAGTCTAGATTTTCAAATAATTGTATCTCTAGTATCATTAGAACAGACGTTAGAACAGATTTCTATTTCTGATTAAAATTGTATTCAAGATTTCAATAAAGGTATAATTTTATAACAGATTTCGATATATTATATTTCTTTTGCTTTAAATTGATTAAATTGTTTTCTATTATCAAACCTAATTTCAACTTATTACTCGATCCTGTTCCCGATTGGTATCAAAGCCATTTTCAAGGAAAAGTAATGAATTTCTTAATCTATAATTAATGAATTATATCGTTAATATTATGCTAAAACAATGGATAAGTTTTATATTATATGAATAATATGACTGCGTTGGTAAGTCCTGTCGATCACATCCGTTGGATTAGCCGCAACAAAGAGCGTAAGACGGCCGTACCCAGAAGATATGGGGATGTTCCCGTGGAAATATTTATTCAGGTAATTATAAAACCTTATTCAATTGATTTTATCTTAATATTATCAAGTTAATTCATTATGAATAGAATAACAAAATTATTACTTAACCGAAAGAATGGTTCCTCTTCTGATATTGAAGAAGAACAAGATCATACTAATTCAGTTGAAATTATGATTTCAAACATAGAAAACAATTTACAAAATTGGAGTATTCCTAAACAAGATATTAAAACTTTATATAAAGTCGAATCTTTTGAATTTTTTCAAAGTTATTCAATAAATACTACTGAAAAAACTTTACCTTTATTACAAGATCATCAAAGTATAAAGTTATTTTCTGCGAAAGCTATTAAAGAACATAGAAAGTCAAACAAATTCTTACATATTGGATTAGTTCAGATAGCAATAAAGCCTTTAACTAGATTAGGAATTAATGCCCCTATTTGTATGATATTAAGAGATGATAGATTACTTAAGTTTGATCAATCACTATTAGCTTTAGCTGAATCAAATATATGCAATGGTCCCATATATTTCAATTGTTATCCCAATTTTACAATAGCGTTAAATGATCCAAATATTCTAGATGTATTAACCTTAGATATAAAAACTAAGAATATAGAGATAAAAGAAGGCGCAGACCCTTTAGTGGTTATTTATAGAGTATATTATAAAACAATGACTACCACTGTAGATCCACGTTCTAGAATAGATATAACTAGAGATGAAACTGTTATTTTTGAAGCTAATTTAGAAAATTCTTTAATATGTACACCTAAAAGATTAAAATGGGATGAAATAACTAGAAATCAGACTTGGAATTTAGAAGAGATAGTAAAAATAAAACCTTTAAAATTAAACAAAGATATAACTAATATTTTAGAACATTCAAATGGTAACATAGAAATATCCTTTGGAAACAGGATAGGAGAGTCATCTAGACATTCTACATATATTCCTTCAAATTTTATAAATGAAGAAGAAAAAGTATATTTAAAAAGAGCTCAATCTATGAAAATGAAAAGTGTTGATTTCAATAACTCTATTCCTAAATCTTTATATGAAGAAGATAATAAAAGTGATTCTACTTATAATTATACACCCTCGGAAGTAGAAAATTATGAACAATTAAAATGAGTTATTATTCAAAAAAAAATTAAAAGAGAAATAAATTGGTTTAAAGCCACTATAACAAGAAATAAAGAAAATTTAGAAAGAATAAAATATGAATTAATAACAGGAGAATATGTTATATGAAGATATATAGAATTACAAAATCACATATTTAGTTTACAACAAAGATTAAAAAACATTAAAAAACAAATACATTAAAAATAAAGATAATGTCTAAACCAGACATGAAATATCTAAAAAATGAAATATATAATGATTATAATAAACATGTTTGCTTGATCTTCATTGATTTGCTTCCACCACTTAACACTAAACTGTCTAATTAATAATGGTGGTGAATTGCCTTCTACTTCCTTCTTTTTATGTATAAAAGACAAGATCCATGGTAACTTGAATATGGCTGAAAACTAAAGAGTGTATTCGAATAGAGGTATACCATTTTGTATAAACATGTTCTTGTACTGAGTATAACCTTCTAAAACTTTTGTAGGAAAGATCTATAGGATTTGACCCATAGATTTAAACCATTTCACAAACCATTTTGGATAATCTAATAAAAAATCTTCAGCGAAATGAAAAAACCAAGTATGAAAATGAGCTTTTAATAAAAATGTTTTATCCCAAGCTTCCATATAGTCATAATAATTATAAGCAGGGTATTCTGGATAACATGATAAAGTTCTATTTATAAAGGGTCGATTTTCCCATTCTTTTAAAGAAATTATTTTAATTATTTTAACTTTACTAAACTCTATTTTTTCTGGTTCATTTTTGCTATAATTATGACGAATTTGAACAGAATGACTGTCTAATAAAAT